>JXCR01015258.1:176579-213172 GCA_002079205.1 Phalaenopsis hybrid cultivar
AAATCTAAAATAGTTTTACCTTCTTCATTAGTTACTCCAAAATCGTAGCCGCCATGAATATTTCTGAAATCTTCTACCACTCTACCGACATGTCCATTTAAATCTCCTCCAATAAAAACTCTTTCTTCAAGAGGTATCATTTGTATTAAGTCTTCTAAGTCATTCCAAAATTTATCTTGAGACTGTATCTAAACCTACTTGAGGAGCATAAACATATATAATATTAAAAATCTTAGTATCAATGATAAACTTAAGGGCTATAATTCTATCACCAACTCTATTAATTTTTACAACATTATCTATATAAAACATGTAATGCATTCATTCATGTATAGGCATAATATGCAAAAAAATATATTAAAAATGATCTTAATTTACTAGAACTAAATGAAAATATGACACTAAATAGGACGCAATGGAGAAAAAGGATTCATGTAGCCGACCCCACGTAGTGGGATTAAGGCTTTGTTGTTGTTGTTGTTGTTGTTATTGCATATTTTATACGATTCAATTATGTTGTGACTTGTGTGTAGACATGTATAGTTACATATGACCATGCACATTATTTCTTTTTACTCTACCAAATTTTATTTTCGCCTTAATTATTTCACTGAGTTCTTTGTTATTCACTCTACATTATTGACTTTCAAGAAAGTATAAGTACTAGAGCAAGTAATAAGGTGTGACTTGTATAGCTTTTGCATTTAATAATTTTTGGAATTTATATAAACTTTTGGGTACATAATATTATTATATTGAGTTTGACAGCTATGTATATATATATATATCTGTGAGTGTGTGTTCCGGAACCTATAGTAGAGCAACCTCTCTGAAGGTCATAAGTCCCCTCAAGTCACGGGTTCGAATCCCCCCGTGCGTAGGATGTGGTACTCGAATATTTAGCACACCTAGAGATGACCAGAGCTCGTCTAATTGCCTCAGGCCATTCCTTTAAAATAATATATATGTGTGTGTGTGTGTGTGTGTGTTAGAAAAAGACTGAGGGTAAATATATTAATACAGAAAAAATACAAAAATGTTGTATGAAAAGACCTAACAGAAAGTCCAACTCATACAATACAACACACACAAAACCCAGATAAAGCAAAGATACATAAAAGTAAAAAAACCAAAAAGCCACAAAAGCGCACAAAAGTGCTAGAGACGTCCCACTTTAGTCCTTCTGCCTCTAGTTCTCGGAAGTGAGCCGGCTAACAAATTAGTAAGGTGAGTATCATTGCACGTAGTAACAAAAGTATCGTCCATCAGATTTCTGAGCTAAAGTAGATCTTCATTCTTCTTCTTCCTTCTGGTATGTAGACCTGTCTGATCAGTAGATTCCAAAGGTGGTCGGACAGTTGTAGGTCGTTGCACGTCTTGATCCCCACGAGCCTGAGTAATATTAACATCTTTCTGAACCTGATGAGGCGGTAGTGAAGCAGTAGAAATATTTCCACCTGTATCATCAGTGAAGGTTCTAGGGCAGGCGGGGTCTGAAGAAACTCTCTCCCCCATGATTAGAGGTTCCAAAGACGAGGGAGCTACAACTGGGGACTGAATAGTTGTCATACTGCCTGCAAGGATAGTGACGTCATCCGGGATATTCTTTTGATGATCAATAGTGTCAAAAATTGGGAGCTAATCAGGACGAGATGGAATCACAGCCTCTAGCAGAGCAGTTTGATTTTTTGGTCTAAGTTGGGGGTTTAGATGGTGACACTGAGAACTGGAATGTCCAAACATACGACAGTTTAAACAATACGATGAAAAAGATTCAATCTCTACCTTCTGCCAATATTCATGGTGTTGTGTGTCCAACCAGATTTCCTCAGAAGCGGGTGAAGTGATGTCTCCTTCAACAAGTACTCTGGCTTCAGAAGGACGGGACAGATTACAAGTAGAAATGTCCGTCTTGAGTGGTTTCCCATAAACTGAGGCAATAGACGACAATACTTTTTGAGAAAAATAATGAAATTTCATAGCAGGGAGACAAATCCAAACCGGAATGACTGGCGGTTTCGTCTATGGGTCAAAATCTACAAACCATTTCAGAATTTTCATTGCTCTGTTATTAATCAATATTATCCTTCTAGAAAATAAGCGCATGTAACATTCCTCATTACTAATTTGAATAAGAATGTGTCACTCATCTAATAGTCCAATTTTTCATTCTCCAACAAGATGCATACGTTCAAATTTTTTGCGAATGAGTTCCATTTTGGGATGACCATATAGAAATTTTCCAACTAAAGTCAGACAAAAGGAGGAAGCAAGTTGAACCTTATTGATAACATTATTGAAGGATCCTTACCTACAAAGGATAGTGTACGGAATGATAATCAGGAGAGCGTTGCAGCTCTTCATATTCAGGAAGTATCCAATGCAGAGGCAATAACTCATACTTCACATAAACTAGAACCTATTGTGGTTACAACGGCTAAAAATCTTTCTACTACGGTTCTACCACCTCATCCGAACGATAAATCTTTGGATGAGAAATGGCAGGTTTACACATCTAGGAGAGAGAAGAAGAATAGAGACCTACTTGAGCTCAGAAATCTAAATGGATGAAACTTTGGTTACTTCGGGTAATGGTNAAAAGAAAGAACATGAAGAAGAAGAGGAAGAACAACACGAGAGCTAGAAGAGATAAGAACTCTACTCGATAAACTCTATGGTTGTTACATTACAAAGATAGATACAACAGTTGTATATATACAAACATAATGACATGCTTATAAATAGTTCAAAGGGTAAAATAGTCATTACAGGCATAATACTATGCATGATATAAAGTGTCGTGTTTATGCAGGAAGTCCTAGCAACCACAGAGGCGTGGCCTAACAAGCGGTGTGGAGGAGAACTAGGAAGAGCATGGATGAAGTGATTGAAGGAGAACATCAAGAGATAGCAGGTGTCATTTACCTCCCTTCAAGATGATGATCGAGAGGTATGATAGTCAGCTTGCGAGTGAGATTTTGGTGTCTATTGATCAGAAGCACTTTGGTAAGAATATCTGGGACTTGAGTTTCTGACATAAGGTGTTGTAAGTCGATATGCTTGAGCTGTAGATGATCTCAAAGTGGTAGTCCATTTCAATATGTTTGGTTCGTGTGTGGAAAATTGGGTTGTCCGTTAAGGCTATTGTTGAATTGTTGTCACTGAATAAAATAATGGGAGGAAGTGTAGTGTTGCAGAGTTCTTGTAGAAGTCGTCTGAGCCAAATAATTTTGGTGGCGGATATCGCCAAGGCTCTATATTCGGCTTTAGCAAAGGATCGGGCCACAGTAGGTTGTTTCTTTGTTGACTAGGATATAAGATTTGGCCCAAGGTAAATACAGAACCTAGAGATGGATCTTATGTCAGTTGTATCGCTGGCCCAGTCAGCGGCTGTATAAGCAATCGAGCGACTAGGCGAGATAAATCCAACAAGCCTAAGATCACTCAATTTTGGTCGTTGTCTTCTCTCGGTCTTTGCCGCCTTCAAACTGTCATCGTCTCAGGCAGCCACCATTTCCAATTACTGCCACCTCCAGGTGTCACCATATCCAACTAGCTTTGGTCCACACGACCTATGAACATCATCATAGTTTGCCACAGCGGCCCACATAATTTATATCTCATGTAGCTCCTAACTCCAGCTCTGCGGCCTACAGACATCATCACAACTCATCGTTATAACTTATGTTACCAACTACGAGCTACGTGGTTCATAGCTAGTTTAGTTCCAGACTCTGGCCTCCACAGTCTACTGACACTGTCACAACTCACCATTATGCCCTGAGTGACCAACTACGACCTATGTGGTTCATAGCTCGTTTAGTTCCCAACTCCTGCTCTGTAGCCTACGAACGTCGCACCTCTTGTCACTACGACCTATTTGACCAACTACGTCCTACATGGTCCATAGCTCGTGTAGCTCACGACTCCGGCTTACAAACGTGGGCACAGCTCACCACTACGGTCTATGTGACTAAATACGAACAATGTGATTCATAGCTCGATCAGTTCCCAACTCTTGTCCTCGCGGCCTATGGACGTCATCGCAACTCGCAACTATGACCCACATGACCAATTACAACCTACGTGATTCACAGCTAGTATTGTTCCTAACTCTGGTTTCTATGGGTTATGGACTTCACCGCAGTTCACAACTACTTCCCATGTGACCAACTACAGCCTACGTTGCTCACAACTCGTGCAACATTCTACCACAACATCAGTGGTCAACCGACGCTTCTGAGGCAACCATATGCAGCCCACATGGCCAACATTCTACTCCGTGACTCGCAACTGGTTTCTTATATACAAATATGTGCTAGATTTCCACACTATGCTAAGACGATGATCATTTACTCTGTCGCCACGAATCAATTAATTAAGCTATTGTTATAATGAAATGATCACAAAAAGAACGAATATCTTAAAGATAATTNCTTCTTCTATACAAGTGCGTGCTAGATTTCCACATTATGCTAAGACGATAATCATTCACTCTGCCACCACGAATCAATTAATTAAGCTATTGTTATAATGAAATGATCACAAAAAGAACGAATATCTTAAAGATAATTAATAAAAAATCACTTAATATAAAATATAAATATTATTTTTTCTAAATAATTTTAACAATTTAAAGAATTTTTTTTTAAATTTTATTATATATTAAATATTTATTTATTTATTATTTTTTAATCGAGCCAGCTCACTCACGAGCTGAGCCAAGTTGGGTCTGACTTGAGGTTAGCTCGTTAGCTGTGCACGGCTCACAAATTGACTTGGCGTAATATAAATGGTAGCCAAAACATAAAATGAAGAAATTATATATACTCCCCTAAAATATTACTTTATTACCCAACGTAAGTCGAAGCCCTTTCCTCTAAAAGTCAAAAAACAGCAAACAGCATATGGACCATTACAAGATGACGCGTGGAAGCTATAGACAAGAATGTGTCATACGCGCACTGTTAGCGTGTCAAAGCCAACAACCGGGACACGTTCCGAGTCACGGCTGCTTACTTGCCCGCAGCACTACCGAGACCGTTGCGTTTGTGAAGGGGGTCGTCGGTCGTCGCGCTTGCACGAGTTGGAGTCTCCCACGAGTCTTTCCTAAAATTACAAATATGTACCACAAATATATATATTTTATATATCCAATAATGAAATTGAATATTTACTTAGATAAAATTTAAATCTTTAGATCATATTAAAAATATTTCATTAATATTTATGCCTTTAGATATATAAATGTTTTATTGTGAATGCAAATTCCTCATTTTTTTAATGTTTAGAACTTGCATGATGTTTTCTTGAGTTGATTGATGAAATTTCATTTCAAATTTTATTTTTGGATGAATTTATTGAATAAAGATTTATATGTGGAAACTAAGTATAAAGGTTGCAACTATTGGGATACTTTAAGAATGCCATAGTTGATATTTTGTTATTGCTTTCTTGGCAAAAAAAATATATATATATGGGAATAATATAATATATTTGAAATATTTTGAGGTTGTTTGATTCGTTGTAAAGTAAATGGGCAACTTGATTTTATTTTCTTTGGTTTGAAGCTGAATTAAGAGAATGTAGTTCAATATAAAGATTAATGGGTTGGCTACCGATGCGAATGAAATATGTGATTAATATCTCGCTATTTTACACTTATTTTGCATATTTCATTATGTTATTATGTGTAAGGAAGGCATTTCTGTTTGTTTAGGGCATGTTATGAGTTTGGGGCTGCTTAGGAATGAAAAGGGACAAATTGGAGCGAATAATTTGAATGAGTGANTAATGCCATAGTTGATATTTTGTTATTGCTATCTTGGCAAAAAAAAAATGGGAATAATATAATATATTTGAAATATTTTGTTGTAAAATAAATGGGCAACTTCCTTTTATTTTCTTTGGTTTGAAGCAGAATTAAAAGAATGTAGTTCAATATAAAAATTAATTGGCTGGCTACCGATGTGAATGAAATATGTGATGAATATCTCGCTATTTTGCATATTTCATTATCTTATTGTGTAAGGAATGCATTTCTGTTTGTTTGGGGCATGTTATGAGTTTGGGGCTGCTTAGGAATGAAAAGGGACAAATTGGAGCGAATAATTTGAATGAGTGAGCCAGCGTGCCCACACCGCCTTCACGACGTGCCCGTGTCATACAAACACTCTCGTGTTAACTACCAGCGCACCAGCACAATCGAAGGATCGTTTCCTATGGTATGGCCTACTAATAGATAAAGAAGGTCATTTCTGAGGNATTGAATGTCACATGCACAAATAGTGATAAAAAATGTGGCAGCAGCTGCAAGTCCTATGTTTGTCGTGCAGGATCCATTTCATAAAAGCAATTATTTACCGAAAAATCTTGTATTTCAAAATTATTTTTCAGTAACTGCACTGGTTCAAAGCATTGCAATTTTTCTGACAACTGTAGAACTTGATACTAATATAGCCGAGGAAGTTATTCCAAGCAATTTGAGCATGGTTAACGAATCAAACAAGCCAAATCGGTAGACCAAAAAAAACATTAGGTCAGTGTACGATCAACCATATAAGCCAAATGNTATTTACCGAAAAATCTTGTATTTCAAAATTATTTTTCAGTAACTGCACTAGTTCAAAGCATTGCAATTTTTCTGATAACTGTAGATCTTGATACTAATATAGCCAAGGAAGTTATTCCAAGCAATTTGAGCATGGTTAACCAATCAAACAAGCCAAATCGGTAGACCAAAAAAAACATTAGGTCAGTGTACGATCAACCATATAAGCCAAATGCAAACCCAAACTAATGTAGGACATGATTGCTTAATGCAAAGCAGGATTACGCGATCTCTCGTGATTGCGGTATCGGATGGACGGGGATTCTGTCCCAATTGCACTGTAGCAGCATTTTTCCCGCCTGTTGCAGCCTCCAACCCTTACTGGCCTTTGTTATAGGATAGCCCAAGAAGCTATTCGAAGCAATCTGAGCATGGTTAGCCAATCAACCAAGACAAATTAGTAGATCAAAAAAAACATTATGGCACGGTAGGATCAAGCATATCAAGCAAAATGCAAACCCAAACTGATGCACATCGTGATTGCGGATAGCAAAACAGGATTCCACTATCTCCCGTGATTGCGGGATCAGACAAGTGGGGATTCCATCCTGATAGCACTGTAGCATGAGTTTTCCCGCCTGCTCCTGCCGCCAAACCCTACTTGATTTGAATAGAATTTGGTTTTATTCTGCGTGGAACTATTTATATATTGTTATTTTTTTTATTTTAGGACTTTGCTTTGTATATTTGGAAATTGTATTATCTGATTTGGGCTCTAACGCGATATCCCTATTCATTTTGCAAGTGATGTGTTTGTAACTTGTTCAAGAATAGGAGATGAATCTCCCTTGGCAACCATGCCTCGTCAAAGCTGGAATTTCATGGTTTTCTGCTGTTTTCAGCCTAGACTGCCGCTGAATGCCTCCTGTCATCGTTGAGCATGCATATTCTCATTCTCTTACTATTCTACAAGCATCTCCCCACTAGATCCCCCTCTTAAATGCCTTCTAGGACCCTAGAACGGTGTCAAAAACTCAAGCCAAATTCAAACCCAACCTTAGACCAGGCTAAGCCCAAATGGTTCNGTGGAACTATTTATATATTGTTATTTTTTTTATTTTAGGACTTTGCTTTGTATATTTTGAGATTGTATTATCTGATTTGGGCTCTAACGCGATATCCCTATTCATTTTGCAAGTGATGTGTTTGTAACTTGTTNTACAACGTTTCAGCCACGTTTAATGTCGTCGACTTAACAACTTACTTGGAAGAGCCTGGAGCTTTGACAAATGAGGTCGAAGCTTTCCCAACCCCAAGAGGCTGACGCNAACAACGCTTCAGCCACGTTTAACGTTGCCGACTTGACAACTTACTTGGAAGAGCCTGGAGCTTTGACAAATGAGGTCGAAGCTTTCCCAACCCCAAGAGGCTGACGCGGGCACTAAACAGCGTCTAATCTCTGGTGTTGAAATAACGCCCTATCGCAGGCGCTGAAAATCTTATGAATTATCGCGAAGCGGGAAGGTGAAGCAGGAAGAAAAGGCAGGATCGCGAGCACGCAAACAGACTCTCGCAATCCGAGAAGAAGCATCGCAAATGCAGGAGCGAAATTGTGAACCAGAGGTTTCCTTCGGTACCCTTCTTCATTGAGAAAGTGTCTTATGGATTCATCTTGGATTCCCACCCATCTCTTTTGTGTAGAAGTTTCTTTTGTCCTATGGAGTATAAATTGTTATCATTTGTGAGTGGGGGGCAAGCAGTGTTTGTGTTTGTTCTCAGATTCCTGTGTGGAGTTTTTTCCCCCTTTATGGGATGTATCTGAGGAGGTGGTAGCGATTCGGCTGTATAGTCTCCAATGTGGTGATTGTATCCTCCCTTTTACCTTCCTCAAACCTTCTCCTCCTCATTCCTCGGTCGTCAAATTCTACCTCTATCACCCCAACACCCACTCATTCCCCCTTCCTGCAGGTTATTATCGTTGTCCCGCCTCTTTAACTACTTTTAGCTTCTCCTAACCACCACACTACCGGTGTCGATCACTTACAACCCTCCCCACTTATTGTCCATACAGTTCTGCACATTCCCTTTGCTACCACTCACCTCCCGTAGTTGTCGTCATCCCTCTCAATCATCCATATCCCTCTTAAAACTCGCATCACAGACCTTTCTCACACTCTCTCACAATCCCTCTAATCGTTCCTCCGCACTATCACCACATTTTGGACGCTCGAATAATGCTCTGGGAATCACTATCCTACGCAAGAGAGACTCTTGAATTCTATCCCCCTTCTTTTTAAACCTTTAGTGATGCCACATAGAAAGTAAGCTACATAATTCCCCTATGTCAGTTGACACACATAAGACTTCCCGTTGCAATGCTAGATTTCCAGGTTTTTTGCATGCTTAACCTTGGAAAGGTGCCCTGGTGCTCCACAATAGCACCGAACTTCTCTGCTCTTCGTGTGTTCACACCAAGAGGAGTGGCACACTGGCGCCAGAACTAGCGTTAGACTTCCAATCTATCTAANGGGAAGAAAAGGCAGGATCGCGAGCACGCAAACAAACTCTCGCAATCCGAGAAGAAGCATCGCACATGCAGAAGCGAAATTGTGAACCAGAGGTTTCCTTCGGTACCCTTCTTCATTGAGAAAGTGTCTTATGGATTCATCTTGGATTCCCACCCATCTCTTTTGTGTAGAAGTTTCTTTTGTCCTATGGAGTATAAATTGTTATCATTTGTGAGTGGGGGGCAAGCAGTGTTTGTGTTTGTTCTCAGATTCCTGTGTGGAGTTTTTTCCCCCTTTATGGGATGTATCTGAGGAGGTGGTAGCGATTCGGCTGTATCGTCTCCAAGGTGGTGATTGTATCCTCCCTTTTACCTTCCTCAAACCTTCTACTCCTCATTCCTCGGTCGTCAAACTCTCCCTCTGTCACCCCAACACCCACTCATTCCCCCTTCCTGCAGGTTATTATCGTTGTCCCGCCTCTTTAACTACTTTTAGCTTCTCCTAACCACCACACTACCGGTGTCGATCACTTACAACCCTCCCCACTTATTGTCCATACAGTTCTGCACATTCCCTTTGCTACCACTCACCTCCCGTAGTTGTCGTCATCCCTCTCAATCATCCATATCCCTCTTACAAACTCGCATCACAAACCTTTCTCACACTCTCTCACAATCCCTCTAATTGTTCCTCCGCACTATCACCACATTTTGGACGCTCGAATAATGCTTTGGGAATCACTATCCTACGCAAGAGAGACTCTTGAATTCTATCCCCCTTCTTTTTAAACCTTTAGTGATGCCACATAGAAAGTAAGCTACATAATTCCCCTATGTCAGTTGACACACATCAGACTTCCCGTTGCAATGCTAGATTTCCAGGTTCTTTGCATGCTTAACCTTGGAAAGGTGCCCTGGTGCTCCACAATAGCACCGAACTTCTCTGTTCTTCGTGTGTTCACACCAAGAGGAGTGGCACACTGGCGCCAGAACTAGCGTTAGACTTCCAATCTATCTAAATGTGTTGCCCTATTGCCTGACTAGCCCTATTCTTTCAGTCTCTCTGGTGAAGTGGTGCCCTGACGTCTAAACTGGACCATACTTCCGGTATCTTTGGTGAAGTGGTGCCCCAATACCAAACTTCCAGCTTCTAACACCACACTTCCAGTTTTCCTTCTTACTAGTTGATCATGGGTGACCAAAANCCGCCCTAGTGCCTGACTTGCCCTATTCTTTCAGTCTCTCTGGTGAAGTGGTGCCCTGGCGTCTAAACTGGACCATACTTCCGGTATCTTTGGTAAAGTGGTGCCCCGATACCAAACTTCCAGCTTCTAACACCACACTTCCAGTTTTCCTTCTTACTAGTTGATCATGGGTGACCAAAACAACAAAGGAATTGCAATTTTTATTATTGAAATTAAATAGGGTTACAACTGACACTTACGACAATAAGAAATAAAAACGAAAGAGGCAACCATAGACCCAAACTAGGGCTAGGGTGAAGGTGGTGACTGGGCAGCGAGAAGGAATGGATGGGTGTTGTTAGGGCAGTAGAAGCGGGTTTAATCGCTATGGATGAATTTGGTGGAAGGGCCGGCAGTAGTTACGGAAAGGAAGGAGCGAGGCCGGTGGAGGACGGCTGGTTGGTATTGGGTATCATCAAGGAGGGTGGAAGGGTTGGCTAAGTTATGGTGGGGTGGGGAAGGGGGAGTGTGGTTGGACTGCAAGGCAAGGGGATGTGATGTTGGGTCGTACGAGGGAAGAAAGAGGTTAGTGACAAGAACTCGAGTTAGAGGCAGGAAGCTCAGTGACAGGGGGTTGCTAGGTGGCGGGGAAGGCTAGCAGGAAGTTGTGGGGCTGCATGAACAGCACAAGCGTTGTTCTTCGTGGGGGGCGGGGGGCAGCAGCAACAGTTAAAACTGCAACGATTGCGGTGACGATGACAGCAAAGAGAAGGTTGTGGATGATGGGAAAGTCGAGGATAGCCACCACCTCGGGACGAGTTACAACTGGAGCATCTTCTCGCCGTCTGATACAACCCTAGAAAGGAAAAATGGATGTCGGAGGTTGTCCCTGACAAAAATTTCAAAAGCAAAGTTGAACCCTAAACAGTCAAAACAACATATATATACTAATAGAAAACTAGGAGGAGCCAATCCGCTTGGACCAGCTGGCCCAAACAACAAGGCGTATCGGTTATGCGCTCCCCAGTTGGGATAGCCCTCCAGAGCCCTAAGTTGAAAGTGACGAAGTTTCTATAAGCTCCTGAGGGTGAGGAATCTTCTACTGCAGTCCGAGAAGCACCTGAATCCTATTAGCGATCGCACAGTCCCCCCAACCACCTGAGGATTTTTCCCCCTATCGCTCCACCTTTCTATGGGTCAAGTACGTAACTGAGTTGGGTATGTTTGTCATGAATATATTATTGAATCCTCCCAAAGTAATCTAAGGTCGACTCAACCTGATCCAAAGTGACTGTAACATGAATCTCCCCGAATAATGGTGTCCATGGCGGTAAGATATCGATTGTGATGTCTTGAAATGTTCTNAAAACTACACCTTTAACCACTATTTCAACGATAAGTGCGCAAATTACAGTATTTTTAAGTAGGCCATTTTGTGTTATTTGAAGCTACATGTAGGTTTTTCTTTAATGTTTGATGCATGCTTCTATTTATGGCAGCAAATGTAACCATTCTCATTTTTTTATTGGAGACATTTCTTTGATGTTGTTAGATATGATTTTCAATAAAGATTGTGTGCCTCTAGGCTTTGTCTCCATCCTTTATATGATATTTGATCGTTAGGGATAATTGATGGAGCCATTTCAACTTTTTTTAGAAGAAATTTATTGTTTTTTTTTTAAGATGGATTTTGTTTGTCATGTTACTCTCAATGTTGAAGTCAATTTTTCTAAATATGCCGAGATTTGTGGGAGATTGTTGGCGACAATATGATGATGCACATTTGCATCTTAAAAGATCAGGGAGATTTGAAGGACAAGAAGATCCACAATTATAATTCAAAAAATTCTCTTTGAGACCACTTTCTTAAGGTTTGTTAAAGCATATCAAAGCTTACAAATCTACAAATGAGATATGAAAATTTTGAAAAATTCTCCAATTAATTGGATGCTACTCGGGTTCAATATTAAATGAATGAACTTTGTAACCTTATGTAATATATATATTACCAAATATGTTTATTTGGTAGAAAATTTTATGTTCATATGCTTTTAGTTTAAATCTTGACAAGTGATATCACAGACCCATACACATGAGATACTATTAATATTTAAAATTTAAAGATTTTTTTTTTTATTTTTAAAATTTTTATGACTTCTAATCACACTATTATGTTAATCAACCTCATTAGTGAAACCTATGAATCATATGTCCTCTTATGAAATATTAGCAATTCCAATGGTGTGTTATGCTCCATCTAAGGTGGAGATTGGGAAGCATTTTTTTTTTCTAGAATAATATATAGATATAGAAGAAAGAAAGAAAAACTATTGTAGTTAAAAAAAAAGAACCCTCTTCTAAAATATATTGGACTTAAGAACAAAGGAAGAGTTGCATACATACCACTTAATTCCTATCTATTTACATATCTAACTCCTAAACTTCAAGTTTTACATATACTTTTGAAGTGAAAATGGTTATATTTTTATGTGATATAAAAGTTTTGGGGGGCTTAAATGTAACAAATAAAGATGACTTGTTAGATACGTAAATCATAATAATTGTGTGGCATGCATGCAATTGCCCAAAAAAAAGAGCATGAAATATGCAAAAAATGTGAAACACTATTGGTGTATTAAATCTAGCCACATTAAACAAAAACAATTGGTCGAATTAAAAAATAATTGATGTATTAAATTTAGAAACAATATTGGTGTATTAAATCTAGCCACTTTGACTCTCGTGACCTACGAATATTGAACAACTCACCACTATGACCTACGTGACCAACTACAACCTGCATGGTTCACAATTCATGCAACTTCATACTCTATCCCAGTAGCCTACGGACATCTTCACAGCTCACCACTACAACGCATTTGACCAATTACATCCTAAATGGTTCACAGGTTTGCAGCTCTTGACTCCGACCTCTATAATGTACGGATGTCTTCACAACTCACTACTACAGCCCATGTGTCCAATTGTGGCCTACGTGATCACATCTACTGGAGCTTTCTACTATGACCGTTGTGACCAAACAACGCTCTTGAAGTAACCATCTGCAACCCACGTGGACAATTACTATCATGGCTTTCAATTACAGCCTATATGATAAGTTGGTGCTACAGCCACCGTCTACAACATTCATGGCGGACTACTGTCCTCATAGAAATTGAGTACAACCCTTACATTGAAAATTACATTCATTACAGTCATACTACAACTATCATCGATAAAAAAACTATTATACATTTACAATGGTTATCTTTATAACTTCATCTTCTTTAATTCAGGAGAAGAGTGAACTTGTGTACTCACGATTCATAGTGGATATTTTCAACTGGGCTAGAACTCATGGTTTTTCCCCTTTTTAGGATTTTCCACGTAAAAATTGAGGTGTCTGAACTTGCTTATCTCTCTAGAGTCTTGTACGCTATGACAATAATTAATTAATCTATCGTCATGGACCTTCCAACACACATTAACATTTAATTATTATTTTTTTATGATAATTTATTATAATAACATAATTTTTAAGCTTTTTTAAGCTGTTGTTACCTTAAACTCATTTATTGGGATGATATAATTTTTTTTTTTCATACTTATTCTCAGCTTATTCCAATCAGATTTCAGAACAAGATGAACCCCAAATTATAAGCAAACTTTTATTAATGTGGAAAAGCCAGAGAGCAACTACCTTCAACTAGAGAATAATTAGCTGAGATAAGAGCAAAAATTAGGTTCTCTTAGCAATTTTGATCACAATCTTATATACAAGAAGGTGAAGGAGAATAAGCATAAAAACCTTGAGATATTTGTTAGTGACTCCTCCATTCTATCTTTTGATGTTAGGGTGTAGGTAGACAAGGAGACAGAGGAAAAGGTAATCATAATAAGAGATGCCAAGCAATTCCTTTCTATTATATGTGAAGGGAAGGATGTGGAAGAGATGGGAGATGTTAGACCATCTTTTCTTAATGTACATATGGGTGATGGAAAGTTAATAGTTTATCTTTGACATTGTACCAAAAATGTCCTTGTTCCTTCATCAATTTATGTCCATCTAAAATGTATTTTTATTATTTAATAAACATAATAAATTGTTTGCTTAAAAAAATAAAAACCAATTTAATAAATTCATTTTATTATTGGATGATTTACATACATACCTCATAATTCCTATGTATTGAGATAATGTTCAAGTTTGTACATCAACTTTTGCATATATATATATATATATATATATANTGTATTAAATCTAGAAACAATATTGGTGTATTAAATCTAGCCACTTTGACTCTCGTGGCCTACGAACGTTGAACAACTCACCACTATGACCTACGTGACCAACTACAACCTGCATGGTTCACAATTCATGCAACTCCAGACTCTATCCCAGTAGCCTACGAACATCTTCACAACTCACCACTACGACGCATGTGACCAATTACATCCTACATGGTTCATAGGTTTGCAGCTCTCGACTCTGACCCCTGTAATGTGCGGACGTCTTCACAACTCACTACTACAGCTCATGTGTCCAATTGTGGCCTACGTGCTCGCATCTTCTGGAGCTTTCTACTATGGACGTTGTGACCAAACAACGCTCTTGAAGCAACCATCCGCAACCCACGTGGACAATTACTATCATGGCTTTCAATTACATCCTATATGATAAGCTGGTGCTACGACCGCCGCCTACAACATTCATAGCGAACTACTATCCTCATAGCAATTGAGTTCAACCCTTATATTGAAAATTACATTCATTACAATCATAATACAGCTATTATCAATAAAACACTGTTATACATTTACAATGGTTATCTTTACAACTTCATCTTCACTAATTCAGGAGAAGAGTGGACTTGTGTACTCACGATTCATAATGGATATTTTCAACTAAGCCAGGCCTCATGATTTTTCCCCTTTTCGGGATTTTCCACGTAAAAATTGAGGTGTCTCAATTTGCTCATCTCTCTAGAGTCTTGTACCCTATGACAATAATTAATTAATCCATTATCATGGACCTTCCGACACACATTAACATTTAATTATTATTTTGTATGATAATTTATTATAATAACATAACTTTTAAGCTTTCTTAAGTTGTTGTTACCTTAAACTCATTTATTGGGATGATATAAAAAAAAAATTTATCATAATTATTCTCAGCTTATTCCAATCAGATTTCTGAACAAGATGAACCCCAAATTATAAGCAAACTTTTATTATTGTGGAAGAGCCAGAGAGCAACTACCTTCAACTAGAGAATAATTAACTGAGATAAGAGCAAAAATTAGGTTCTCTTAGCAATTTTGATCACAATCTTACATACAAGATGGTGAAGGAGAATAAGGATAAAACCCTTGAGATATTTGTTAGTGACTCCACCATTCTATCTTTTGATGTTAGGGTTTAGGTAGACAAGGAGACAGAGGAAAAGGTAATCATAATTAGAGATGTCGAGCAATTCCTTTCTATTATATGTGAAGGGAAGGACGTGGAATAGATGGGAGATGTTTAGACCATCTTTTCTTAATGTACAAATGGGTGATGGAAAGTTAATAGTTTATCTTCGACATTGTACAAAAAATGCCCTTTTTCCTTCATCAATTTATGTCCATCTAAAATGTATTTTTATTATTTAATAAACATAATAAATTTTTTGCTTAAAAAAATAAAAACCAATTTAATAAATTCATTTTATTATTGGAAGATTTACATACATACCTTATAATTCCTATGTGTTGAGATATGTTCACGTTTGTACATCAACTTTTGCATATATATGTGCATGTGTGTGTGTGTGTGTGTACTCATAAAAAATGTCTACATATCTAACACCTAAACTTTAATATTTACATATATAACGCACAAATTTTTAATATCATGTCAAAAATATCGCTTTACTTATTTTTTTAAAGTCTAAAGGTGTTATAAATTTAAATATAAAACTTTAGATGTTAGATATGTAAATCTATAAAAATCGTATGGCATGTATGTACAATTAAAAGACCTCCAAAGCCAAGGACAAGGAGAAAGAAAGAACATGAAGAAGAAGAGGAAGAACAAAAAGAGAGCTAGAAGAGATAAGAACTCTACTTGATAAACTCTATGGTTGTTACATGACAAAGATAGATACTAACTACAATTGTATATATACAAACATAATGGCATGCTTATAAATAGTTCAAAGGGTAAAATAGCCATTACAGGCATCATACTATGCATGATATAAAGTGTAGTGTTTTTGCAGGAAGTCCTAGCAACCACAGAGGCGTGGCCGAACAAGCGGTGTGGAGGAGAACTGGGAAGAGCATGAATGAAGCGATTGGAGGAGAGCATCAAGAGATACCGGGTGTCATTTACCTCCCTTCAAGATGAAGATCGAGAGGTATGACAGCTAGCGAGCGAGATTTTGGTGTCTATTGATCAAAAGCGCTTTGGTAAGAATATCTGAGACTTGAGTTTCTGACATAAGGTGTTGTAAGTCGATATGCTTGAGTTGTAGATGATCTCAAAGTGTTAGTCCATTTCAATATGTATGGTTCGTGTGTGGAAAATTGGGTTGTACGCCAAGGCTATTGTTGAATTGTTGTCACTGAATAAAATAGTGGGAGGAAGCGTTGTAGAAGTCGTCTGAGCCAAATAATTTCGGTAACGGTTATGGCCAAGGCTCTATATTCGGCTTCAGCAAAGGATCAGGCCACAGTAGGTTGTTTCCTTGTCGATATAAGATTTGGCCCAAGGTAAATACAAAACCTAGAGATGAATCTTCTGTTAGTTGTATCGCTGGCCCAGTCAGCGTCTGCATAAGCAATTGAGCGTCTAGGCGAGATGAATCCAACAAGCATAAAATCACTCAATTTTGGTCGTCGTCATCTCTCGATCGTTGCTGCCTTCATACCGTCATTGTCTCAGGCAGCCACCATTTCCAATTACTGCCACCTTTAGGTGTCACCATATCCAACTAGCTTTGGTCCACATGGCCTATGAACATCATCATAGCTTGCCACTACGGCCCACATAATTCATATCTCATGCAACTCCCAACTCAAGCTCCGCGGCCTACGAACATCATCACAACTCATCGTTATAACTTATGTTACCAACTACGGGCTACGTGGTTCATAGCTAGTTTAGTTCCAGACTCCAGCCTTCGCAGCCTACTGACACTATCACAGCTAACCACTACGGCCTGAGTGACCAACTACGACCTAGGTGGTTCATAGCTCATTTAGTTCTCAACTCCTACTCAGTGGCCTACGAACATGACACCTCTTGCCACTACGACCTACTTGACCAACTATGTCCTACATGGCTCATAGCTCGTGTAGCTCCCGATTTCGACTTACGAACGTGGGAACAACTCACCACTATGGTCTATGTGACTAAATACGAACAATGTGATTCATAGCTCGATCATTTCCCAACTCTTTTCCTCGCGGCCTATGGACGTCGTCGCAACTCTCAACTATGACCTACGTAACCAATTACAGCCTACGTGATTCACAGCTAGTATTGTTCCTAACTCTGGTTTCTCTGGGTCATGGACTTCACCGCAGTTCACTACTACTTCCCATGTGACCAACTACAGCCTACATTGCTCACAACTCCTACAACATTCTACCACAACATCAGTGGTCCACCGACGCTTCTGAGGCAACCATATGCAGCCCACATGACCAACATTCTACTCTGTGAGTCGCAACTGGTTTCTTCTACACAAATGTGTGCTAGATTTCCACACTATGCTAAGATGATAATCATTTACTCTGCCACCACGAATTTTCTAGCACACATCAATTAATTAAACTATTATTATAATGAAATGATCACAAACAGAACGAATATCTTAAAGATAATTAATAATAAATCACTTATTATAAAATATAAAATATAATTTTTTAAAATAATTTTAACAGTTTAAATTTTTTTTTAATATTATTATATATTAAATATTTTTTTATTTATTATTTTTTAAACGAGTCAGCTCACGAACTGAGCCAAATTGGGTCCGACTTGAGGTTAGCTTCTTAGCTCATTGATCTTAGTGCACGGCTCACAAATTGAGTTGGCGTAATATAAATGATAGCCAAAACTTAAAATGAAGAAATTATATATACTCCCCAAAAAATAATTAATTTGATTTTTTTTGTGAAAAATATTACTTTATTAACCAACGTAAGTCGAATTCTTTTCCTCTATTCAAAAAACAGCAAACAGCATATAGACCACTAAAAGATGACGCGTGGAAGCTATAGACAAGAATGTGTCATACGCCGATACGCGCACTGTTAGCGTGTCAAAGCATACAACTGTGACACTTTCCGAGTTACGACAGCTTACTTGCCCGCAGCACTACCCGAGACCGTCGCGTTTGAGAAGGCGGTCGGCGGTCGCCGGTCGTCGGTCGTCGGTCGCCGCGCTTGCACGAGTTGGAGTCTCCCACGAGTCTTTGCTAAAATTACAAATATGTACCAAATATTATATATATATATNTCTGTTCGTCCGTGTTCGGTTCTTTTACACCCCTAGATATATAAATGCTTTATTGTGAATGTAAATTCTAATGTTTAGAACTTGCATGATGTTTTCTTGAGTTGATTGATGAAATTTCATTTCAAATTTTATTTTTGGATGATTTTATTGAATGAAGATTTATATGTTGCAACCAAGTATAAAGGTTGCAACTATTGGGATACTTTAAAAAGGTCTATGATTGATATCTTGTTATTGCTTTCTTTGCAAAAAGAGAAAACATGGGAATATATAATATATTTGAAATATTTTGAGGTTGTTTGATGCATTGTGGTAACTTCCTTTTTATTTTCTTTGGTTTGAAGCAAAATTAAGAGAATGTAGTTCAATATAAAGATTAATGGGTTGGCTACCGATGTGAATGAAATATGTGATGAATATCTCGCCATTTTTATACTTATTTTGCATATTTCATTATGTTATTATGTGTAAGGAAGGCATTTCTGTTTGTTTAGCGCATGTTACGAGTTTGGGGCTGCTCAGGGATGAAAAGGGACAAATAGGAGCGAATAATTTGAATGGGTGAGTTAGCGTACCCACACCGCCTTCACGACGTGCCCGTGTCACACCAACACGCCCGTGCTAACTACCAGCGCGCCAACACAATCGAAGGATCGTTTTCTATGGTCTGACCTACTACTAGAGAAAGGTCATTTCTGAGACCAAATTCTACTATTGGGTTGAGTAGTATAAGGACTAGATTATTAGGAAATGTGTGACATCTGGAGTAGTCAACAATATTATTAGGTTTTATTATGATTCAGGATTTGGAGAGCATTTTAGATGACTTAGAACTGCATCTATGATATTACAATCTGAAATTTATTGACCTACTATTTTTAAGATTGTGAATGAATATGAAAAAGATTGTGATTTAAGTCAACAGGCCGATCTTCAGTCTCGATTCAGCAGGGTTGCATCCGATCAATTAAGTGAGTCATTTGGTCTCCTGCCAATCAGCCCTCTTTAGTTGTACTTTCCTATCTCCTAGTCTATTGGATCTCCTATCGATTCATGCTAGTGCATTCCTAATGTGCATGTATCAGATAATTGGTATAACTCATGATCTATCGACTCTCATGAATATGAAAATACAATCACATCTCGGTAAAAAAATAACATAAAAATGAATCATAAAAACATCATAGTAAAAAAAATTAATTTCATTGAAAAGGAGAGACGATTGAAGGTAATTATGAAAGAAATAGCAATAACAATTTTATTTTATTTTAAATAATTTTCTTTTATAATGCTCGTGTTATTTCTTGTCGTTCATATATTTAGACGTGTAAATGCATTAAATTTGGATCCAGAGTCCCACAAAATGGAAAAATTATTCCATACGGATCGGGCACGCAAGCAGCTTGAGTGCGGTGTCCGATCCGGACCGTAAATCACCTGATGTATTTCGGTGGGCCGCACCTAAAATTTTTTATTTATTATTTTTTTAAAAACGGAAATAATCCTGACCGTAGATCACCTTGATCTACGGCCAAGATCGAATACCGCATGCAGAGATGCATGCGGTGTCCGCACGCAATAATCACTCCACAAAATGTGACCACTTCCACTCGTCTTGCCAATAAAACAAAGAAGAAATCCAAGTAATAGCGTATATTGCAAGGGGCGAATATGCTAGATCTGCTAATAAAACAAAGTATAAATTCCCCACAAAGAGCAGCCGCAGAGACTCTTCATCCCCCTTCTCCTCCTCTTCTCCTCTCCTCTTCTCTTCTCTCCCACACCATCAACACCAAGCCAAATCCAATGAAGCCTCACCAACAAGAACAATCAACCAACCAAAACAACCATTACCAACTCCTCCAATCCCCCAAACTCTTCCTCAACTCCATCTCCTTCCTCCCCAAGATCCTCACTTTCTTCCTCGTCTTCGGCTTCGGCCTCACCTTCGGCATCATCTCCACCTCCTANATACAACCATTACCAACTCCTCCAATCTCCCAAACTCTTCCTCAACTCCATCTCCTTTCTCCCCAAGATCCTCACTTTCTTCCTCGTCTTCGGCTTCGGCCTCACCTTCGGCATCATCTCCACCTCCTACCTCAATTCCTTCCCCTTCCCCTTCCCCTTCCCCTTCCAACCCTCCCAACTCCAATCCCCCACCCTTCCCCCTCATAACCAGTCACCACCACCACTCTCACCTCCGCCTCCGCCTCCCCCTCCGCCTCCGCCGCCGCCGCCGAGAGCTCGAACCGGTCTCAAAGGATACATCGAGCCAAATGAAATCAAACATGACATGACAGACGAGGAGCTGCTATGGAGAGCTTCCATGGCACCGAAAACAAGTTCTTTTCCTTATAAACGCGTCCCCAAGATTGCATTTTTGTTCTTGACGAGGGGACCCCTCCCCTTCGTTCCGCTGTGGGAGAAGTTCTTTGAGGGGCACCATGGCTTCTATTCAGTCTACGTTCATGCCGATCCCTCCTACAACGACTCCTTCCCGGTCGGGTCAGCCTTCCATGGCCGCCGAATTCCGAGCAAGGTTAGTCTTTTTATAATTCTTGCTTTCTCATGGTCAAAGCAGCTCTTCTTTTTATTCAACAGTTTATGATAATATCTACTCCAAAACTTATTCCATACGGGTGCATGCGGTGTCCGATCTTCACTATAAATCACTGCAAAAATGTATTTCGATGAGTCTCACTTTTAACTTTTTTTTTTTTTTTAATGATCACGATGATTGATGATGAAGATCAGACATCTCATACATCTCTGCATGCGGTGTCTCACTATTTATTCAATATGAAAGAGATACAATTAATTAGGAGTTAATNAGTCCCCAAGATTGCATTTTTGTTCTTGACGAGGGGACCTCTCCCCTTCGTTCCGCTGTGGGAGAAGTTCTTTGAGGGGCACCATGGCTTCTATTCAGTCTACGTTCATGCCGATCCCTCCTACAACGACTCCTTCCCGGTCGGGTCAGCCTTCCATGGCCGCCGAATTCCGAGCAAGGTTAGTCTTTTTATAATTCTTGCTTTCTCATGGTCAAAGCAGCTCGTCTTTTTATTCAACAGTTCACGATAACAAGTAATGGAAAAATTATTTCACATCGTTGTCGGATAAATTACCGTAAAAATGTATTTCAGTGGGTCTCATTTTTAACTTTTTTTTTTTAATGATCGCGGTGATCGGCGGTGGAGATAAGACACCTCATATATTTCTGCATGCGGTGTTCGTATGAGATAATTTGTCAGCGAGGGAAATTATTTATTCGGTACGAAAGAGATACGATTAATTAGGAGTTAATGAAGGCCGGTGGCTTAAAATTCTTTTTGATGGCCATGACATTTTTGTTTAGTATATGTCACCCAAATTTTTTATATTTACTAACTTCTAAATGTAAAAACTATATATATATTTATGCATAAAATTTAGCACCAAAGTGTTATAAACGTAATTATAAAATTTTAGGGGTTGCATATGTAAATACATAAGATTTATGTCATATTTATGCAAATTTTTCTTCAATGCTGGTCGATTAGAAAAGCAAGATGCTAATTCCGGTTGGTTTTGAAGAGTCCAATTTGGCTGCAATTGGACCTGGTCTTTCTTTGGCTGCTGCTGGGGTAGGAGTTAAGAAGGGGAGGTACACTGGAAAAGTAATTGTCAATAATATTGTATTTTTATTTTAGTATCATTTTAAAAGATAAAATGTAGCATAGGTCGCAATTTTAATTGAAAATTTTAAATATTTTTATTTAACACTTAACCATCACATTACATATGTAATGTTTTTAAAAGTAAGGTTAAAATTTAAATATACTAAAGTTTAAAGTAATTATTACTATTGATATACAACCAATAAATTTTCACCATTCGGCATGAATTTTGAGATGTGACGTGAATACTGAAATAAGTTTTAGAAATGAATGTTCAGATTCACGCTAAAGATCATCTAGAAATCTGAATTCAGCAAACGTACAGTTATACTAACCGGTTCGATGAGGCAAACTCAATGACATTGGAATTGATCTGATCTAAGTTAGATAAACCCGAATCAATTCGTTAAAACGTTTTTAGAAATTTTGGGTAAATAATTGAATGGTCAAATAGATTCTAAATATGAGAACCTTCATAGTCAAATTGAGTGTCTCCATAAGACGAATCTAATGAGCTTAAGATCCTTCAAATTCGACATTGTTAAAGTACCTCAATGTCCACAAAATGTTGTTTGATCCAGAGTCCTCTCTGGGTTATTCGATTGAGGAGGCCTCTCCTTTTCTCTGTGAATAGAGCACTACCATATTCATGAAAAGGAACTTAGACTTTGAACAGGAGAAACCTCAGAGCTTGAAAGAAGAGCTACTAAGGTCCAGTGTTTTACATCGAAGGTCCAGCAAATGTCAACTGCTCCTGCAACCGCTGATCTCCGTTAAACACCGTCTGCTATACACCACTGTTGCATCGGCCGTCTATGGAATTCATCGTAGAATCACAATATATGTTGCAGAATCACGACATATAGTATGGAATCTCGACGTAACTTCCAAAGTAATGAAGGGCTCGACAAAGTAACGTTCCCTGGAGATAATGTATTGACACTCCCTTAAAATGGTGTAACAACGCAACTCGCATGCGGTATTGCAATGCACCTCAAAATTGGTATAGCAACACACTTCACAAATGGTGTAAAAATGCACTCTACATATGGTGCAACAATGCACTCTGAAATAACAGCTTACAACCATCATTATCAATATACAGTGACTTTCTCTATAATTTTGAAGCTCTCTCCTCACAGCTCACTGTTATAGCCTACGTGGTTTACATATATTATCACAACTCATACAACTTCCTACTATAGCCTTTACGGCTTATGAACGTCATCACAACTCATACAACTCCCAAATTCGGCAGTTGTAGCCTGTGACATTATCACAGCTCTTGCAGCTCTAAACTCTTACATTAGCTGCTTATAAAACATTATCACAACTCATACAACTCACAGTTCTAGCCTCTGCAGCTTACGAATGTTATTTACTTATGCAGCTCCCAACTTTGACCACTACAGCCTATGAAAGTTATAACAACTCATGCAACTCCCAACTCCAACTCCTGCAGTCCATATATTTTATCGCAACACATGCAGCTTAAAATAATCTTTTGTGCCTACAAATGTTATCATAGTTCATGCAGAAGTTGGAATGAATTTCTTATTATTATTTTTTAAGGATATTTTTATATAATTAATTTATTTTAATTTAAAATAAATTAATTTATTTTTTTATAACATTCATGCACATCGGGAATGCGCAAGCACAAATCTTGAGAAGATCCAACTGTTTAGAAGGCAAAAAATTAACAATAAGAGGGCCCACCAGCAGAAGATCAAAATACTTTCGTATTTAATTGGACATAGCGGTCTGAACCAAGGCAAAAACTAACGCCAGTCGGATGCTCTCATCCAAGCCAGAGCCAACAAGACTAAAGACATCAAAATTGTTTGAGCCTGAACCCAACAGACCAAGACATGACAAATAGACATGCGAGTCAACCACCATAAGAAGACCCATCTAAATTGGCAATCAACCATTCGACAAACCACACCCGAAGAAAGACTCGGCTCTTCAATGCCATCAACCATCCCACTGATGCCTCAGATGCTCCTTATCAGAGATCGAGAGGTAACCATACCACAAAAAGTTAAGTTATCTCTTCGACTCTCCATGTTGGGGAGTGAGCTACCTATCGGGCTACATCAAATCACTATTTGCATGGTAAATTGACATTGCTCAACCAACAAGAGCTATCTACCGACCCGAAATCAGATTAAATCAGCCGATCGATTGTCTTGCCAATCAAACAATTCATGCCGGCCTGAAGTCCAAAGAAGGCCAATCTGCAACTTAAACTCCACATAGATGAACAATTAGGCCTTAACGAATCGAGCTCTGCCGACTGAGTCAACAGTTATTCGAGCTATAGGCACATACATGTTTAATAGTTAAAATATCCCGTAACACCATCATTAAATAAAACACAAACATGCAACTTCACATATTATACCAATCTTCTATAAATAAGAGATCATTTTATGAGATTGACAATACATTTTACTTAAATACTATTTTTTTATCCCCGAGTCTCTCTCAATATCTCATTTCTTTGGCTTTAACTTTTGAGATGTGGTTCACACAAAGCTCAGGATTCAATAATTCAAAATAATGTTTATGCATTTTTAGTATTTTTAAGTTTATATATATATATATATATATATATATATAATATCTTTGCATATCTCAAACTTTAACTTTCATATACACAGACGTAGCATGAGCCAGACATGTAAATTTCTCATAAAATTAACATATGGCAACATTTATTTTTGCTGACAAAACCGGAAAAACGTTCATACAGGCAGTACAATGGGGAGAACTGAGCATGATGGAGGCAGAACGCCGCCTTCTCGCCAACGCNAATTAAGAGGCAGACATGTAAATTTCTCATAAAATTAATATATGGCAACATTTATTTTTGCTGACAAAACCGGAATAACGTTCATACAGGCAGTACAATGGGGAGAACTGAGCATGATGGAGGCAGAACGCCGCCTTCTCGCCAACGCCCTCCTCGACTTCTCCAACGAACGCTTCATCCTCCTCTCCGAATCCTGCATCCCTCTCTTCAATTTCCCCACCGTCTACTCCTACCTCCTCAACTCCACCACCTCCTTCGTCCAGTCCTTCAACAACCCCGCCCCCAACTGCCGCGGCCGCTACAACCCCCACATGCGCCCCGTCATTCCCGACGCCTCCTGGCGCAAAGGCTCCCAATGGTTCGAACTCAGCCGCCCGCTCGCCATCCATGTCGTCGCCGACGACCGCTTTTTCCCCGTCTTCCGCCGCTTCTGTCATCCTTCCTGCTATGTCGACGAGCATTACTTGCCCACAATGATCACCATGAGCTTCGGCCACCTGAATGCCAATCGGAGTCTTACATGGGTCGATTGGTCGCACGGTGGGGCGCATCCGGCGAGGTTTATTCGTCCCGCGGTCACGCCGGAGCTGTTGCGGTGGATGAGGGGCGGCTCCACTTGCGAGTATAATGGGAGGAATACTACGGTTTGCTTTCTTTTCGCGAGGAAGTTTCATTCGAGCTCGTTGACTAGGTTGTTGAGATTTGCTCCAAAGGTCATGGGTTTTGGCGGGAGGTAGTTTTGTAAATGTAGAATTTTTTTGATGGTTTGTTATTTAATTTGTTGATTGTTTGCTAATAATGTGAAGAAAAACTGCAGCTGATTTTCAATAGCTGAGATGAAGGATTTGTCGAACCAAGTACTGAACTTCTGTCCCATACAGATGAACATAAATGGAATGTGACAATTGCTTCTTAATATGTATTAAATCTGCAAATCAGGATCCTATTGAAGGTCTAATTATTGGGTACGAAGCTGCGTGCGCTCTCCAATCACAGCCTCACATCGCGGACCCACTGTCATACAGCGCGATGTGCGGCTGTGATCGGAGAGCTGCGTGCGCTCTCCGCACACAATAATCGCTCCTATTGAAGACTAGTTGTCTGAATAACTTTCAATTTTTAATTATTTTATATTTTTGTTTTATTCTGTTTATATAATCTTTAATTTGAAATAAAATATACTGCAAAGAAGCTAATTTGCTTTTCAAAAAAAAAATTAAAATGACTCTTTTAACTATTTTGTGAATTAAGAAATACAATTAACTTGTTAAACAAATAAAGAATAATATTGAAATAAAAGTAAAATATAAGACACAGAAGTAATCTCAAGTGGCCTCCAAGTCTTCTCCTTAAAGCATATCCCATTCCACATTAGCGAAGCACCGCCAAAATGCTACTAGTAGTCAAATAGTCCCCAATTACATGGTGTCATTTTTGTCCCAGAGTTTATAGGTATACCAGTTGATCCCGGGAATCTTTAAATTGAAGCTAACTTAGTCTCTTTAGAGGACTGCTAGTGCCCCAATTTAAAAAGTTTGCCAACTAANGGACGGCTCCACTTGCGAGTACAATGGGAGGAATACTACGGTTTGCTTTCTTTTCGCGAGGAAGTTTCATTCGAGTTCGTTGACGAGGTTGTTGAGATTTGCTCCAAAGGTCATGGGTTTTGGCGGGAGGTAGTTTTGTAAACGTAGAATTTTTTTGATGGTTTGTTATTTAATTTGTTGATTGTTTACTAATAATGTGAAGAGAAACTGCAGCTGATTTTCAGTAGCTGAGATGAAGAATTTGTCCAACCAAGTACTGAACTTCTGTCCCATACAGATGAATATAAATGGAATGTGACAATTGCTTCTTAATATGCATTAAATCTGCAAATCAGGATCCTATTGAAGGTCTAATTATTGGGTGCGGAGTTGTGTGCGCTCTCCGATCACAGCCGCACATCACGCTGTATGACAGTGGGTCCCACTGTCATCACTGTCATACAGCGTAATGTGCGACTGTGATCGGAGAGAAATAAAATATAAGACACAGAAGCAATCTCAAGTGGCCTCCAAATCTTCTCCTTAAAGCATATCCCATTCCACATTAGCAAAGCACTGCCAAAATGCCACTAGTGGTAAAATAGTCCCCAATTACATGGTGTCATTTTTGTCCTAGAGTTTATAGATATGCCAGTTGATCCCGGGACTCTTTAAATTGAAGCTAACTTAGTCTCTTTAGAGGACTACTAGTGCCCCAATTTAAAAAGTTTGCCAACTAACTTGCCACACCTTTAAATTCTGGGATTAAAACGACTCCATGTAAATAGTTAAGAGACTATTTTTGCACTTTGCTCAATACAACTATGGCAAGAACTTACACTGGTTTTTGCAATGAGAAGATAAAGGGCTTCTCTTAAACACATCTCTTCCACTCTCAATCTCTCTCTTTAGGTTTCTGTTCCATATCTGTATGTGGAATGATGCCATTATAGACATTTTAAAATGGTCTCTTCACTAAATGATTTGACTGCATCAAAGCTTAGGATATGTTATGACTACCTTGACATAGTTATCTACCTATAGGATAATCCATAAGCAAGTGACATGCTCTGCCACGAGTTAATTGCTATTCAACAATTGGGTGAAGCTCGGGCTGGACTTAGCTCAGAGTATAGTTGTCTATATTGAGGGCATGGTACACACTCATTAAATAGAAGTAAATATCTGTAGAATGACAAAGGCAAATTTTTACTTCAATTTAATGCCAAAGTTTTCACCAGATTTACGGTGGACTTCTAAATTAATTTTTTGCAAGAAATTATTGTTGGATTTACGTCTTAGCATTGTACAAAAATCTACACACACATATATAAAAGAAACGCTAAAATAGGAACACTGAAGATTTTACACGAAAATTTCAAAAAGAAAAATAAAGTAGGATTTGACATAGTTAAAATAATTCACTAAATATTTCAAGGTATAAGGTTTTATTTCTGGCTAATAATTGTGTTATAATAACTACTAGTTGTGGTTGGCGATGATCTCGCGTGGTGGTTACTTTTCCATTTTCTTTAAGAGTGTGGACTTAGCTATTAGCTTCCTCCCCTCGTGTTGGAAATGAAATCCTATTTATAGAGCTTTGGAAGAGAGTTTATTTTTTTAGAAATTTATCTAAAATCACAAAACACTCTACTAGTTGGTACGTGGTGATTCATTTGATCATGGATCACTATTTTAATTTTTAAGTGTCTTAACAATCTAAAAATTAAGTGATCTTGAGTTCATTGTATTTCTCTTGTAGAGATACTTGATTTGGATATAAGTATGTCAAATTTATAAATACTCATGCAATTTATTTTTAAATAGAGATTAATTCAGAAAGAGCCAAGGTTTCTTTATAAAAAAATTAAAGTTAGAAATAATTATAATTTCATCAAAGAAATTTTAGTTAATGATATTTATCTTTATCATCATTAAGGCGTGATTAGTGAAGTTCTTTCATTTTTTAAATCCTTTGCTTAATAGTGGTTTGAATGCTCCTAGTTCCATTTTTTATGAACTTCCTATTATATAGTCTATTTCTTCTTTAGATGGAGAGGCTTTAGTTAATGATTATTTAGATGAAGAAATTAAAATTGCTTTTCATTCTATTCGAAGTTGCAAGTCTTCTGGCTCTGATAGTTTTTCATCTGAATTCTTTAAACACTCTTGGAATATTATTGGAATGATTATATTTACGATATATAATATTTTTTAAATATGGTAAACATCCCAATATGAATAAACATTCTGTAATCACTTTAATTCCTAAGAAGTATGGTTCTGATAGTCTAAATGATTATTTTTCTATTTCTTTTTGCAATACTTTATATAAGATAATTGATAAACTATTAGATGAACTTATAAAGCTTATTCTCTATAATATTATTAATTCAATTTAGGCTACTTTCATTAAAGAAGAGATATTGCTGATAATGTTCTTTTGGCAAATAAGTATCTATTTGGATTAAACTCTATTAATTCAGAAAAAAATTTATTCAAAAATTGATTTACTTAAAGCTTTTGACATGGTTAATCAAACTTTTCTTTATGACAAAATGATTAGATTGGGATTTTTGATTGGTTTTATTTGTTAAATTAAGGCTTGTACGAATGATGTTTATTTTTATGTTAGCGTTAATGATGAAATGAATGGTTGCTTTGATTCTTTTTCTAGTTTGAGGCAAGTTTCCCCTCTTTCTCTTTATTTATTTGCTATTATTATAGATGCACTCTCTTTATGATTGGTACTTAGAATAGTTTTATAATGCAAAAAATTTTTAAAAAATTAATCATCTAATTTATGCTGATGACTTTTTAATTTTTTGGGATACAAATTCTCTTATTATGCATTAACTTGTTAATAATATGAATTTTTTTAGTCGTGCTACTAATTTGGTTATATATTTATCTGAGTCGGCTATTTATTTTTCTATGAAAGTTAACTATAATTTACAAGATTTTCTTTACAAGAATAGTAGATTGAAAATCATCCCTCTTCCTAGAAAATAACTTGGTATTACTATAAATTATTCTAAATTGATTGTTATAGATTGTACAATTATTATAGATAAGTTTCTATTATGATTGACAGGTTGAAAACAAAGAGAGTTATCTATGGTTGGACGCTTCCAAATAATAAATTATTCTATAAGAAGTTATCTTTATCATTGATTTTGTTTTATTTCTTCACCTAAATGTATTAGGAAAAGAATTACCTCTTTTCTTAGTAATTTTCATTTTCATAATAGTAATGAGAAAAAAATAACTGCTATTTCTTCGCATATTACTACTCATCCTAAAGTTTTTGGAGGCATTGATACTTCCTCTTTAGATACTGTTAATTTAATGTGTAAGCTGAAGATTATGTGGTGCCATTTTAGTTCCAATTCCTTATTAGCTAATTGGAGTATGGGTTATTACTGAACATTGTGGTTTGAAACTATGTCCAAAATCTCTACTTTTTGGAAAGATTTGATTAAATTTGAATTAATGATTGAAAGGGATCTTACTTTTTAGGTTTAAACTAAGAACAATCTTCTTTCTTTTTTGATCCATGGCTTAATGGATCCTCTTTATTTGAAATTTATGGTACTCTGACTTTTGAATGGTTTCATTTCTCTAAACTTTTTCAAAGAGTGTATTTTCTTGTAAATGGTTTTTAGTCTTGTCCTCAAAATTAGGGCGTTCCAACTTATTGTTTAATTCTTTTTTAAAGCATACTTACTTATGAAGATTATTTAAACTATCTTTCAAATGGTTTGAACCATTTTAACAATAAATATGTTTATCATTTTATTTATGAAAAACTCTCTATTAGAGCTTGTAAATATTAGTTTGGTATAAAAGTTATTATATAAATTTGACTTTATTTACTTGGAGAAATTTTGATTCTAGTCTTAAACTAGCTTTATTTTTTATTCAAGAGGTATGAATGTTAATCTTAATTACATTTTATGCCTTAATGGTATCAAAACTCATAATTACATTTTATTAATTCCATTCAAAATATTTCAAAAGAAATTCTATGGAAGATTAAGATTAAAAATAGAAATAAAAGTTTAAATATGATATTCCTAATTTTATTAGTAATTTTTGTAATTTATAACATTCGTTACTTTTGTTTCTCTTTCGTTCTTTTGCTTCTTGTTTTCTTTATTAATGTTCTCATTTTGCTTGGATGGCTTTGGTTAGCTTTCTAGGTTGGTCGTTTTGTTCTGTTTCTTCTTCTGTCCTTTTTTTTATGAAGTTTATTTTAGGTTGTTATTCTTTTAAATTGGATGTTTTAGTGATTGATTGTTAGTTTTAGTTTTTGTGGTTAATTCTAGGTAAAGCTTAGTTTCATATAACTTTTGTTAACATTTAACCATTATTTGGAATTTTTTATTGATTTTCACATTTGCTTTGTTTAATTCATTAAATTTATATGGATTACCATATATTTAGTGTATTAAATTTCTAATTGAGTTTTTATTTAGGAATTTTCTTTCACTAAATTTGGATGGAATTTTACGTTTTGACATGGTTTTGAGAGAGTTTTTTTTTCTTTTTCTCTTTATCATGTTATTATTTTTTTGCTTTTAAATTTTCTTGTATTCATTGTTGTGGTTGGTGTGATTTTTTGCGTTTTATGTGGTTATTTATGATTGATAATCTTGGCTACCTATTTTGTTGGATTTATTTTGGTGGTTGTTATTTGGTTGCACTTTTTGTTGTTTTGTAATGCACCAGTTTGTGTGGCATTTTTTTAGCCAGTTGTGGTGTTTGGTATTGTTGTCTAGTTGCTTTTTATCTTTTCGACTACTTTATTCTGGGTTGATTTTTCTTTTTTGTCATACGTTTTATTGATTGATGGATACTACACTTTCGTCTTGATTTTTGTGACTCATTTTAGATAATGCTATGAACTATCATATCATTTTTGAAAAGATCTAATCATTCTTTAAAATTTATGCCTGATTTTCTCATTTACTCAATTTAATTCATTAATTTTAGATGGATTTCCATTTGTTTTATTTACTAAACTACTGATGAGTTTAATATGTTGTGGTAGATGAGTCTTGTTTTGAAAATCTGAATTTCCTTCTGCATTGGCTCTTTAAATCAGAAATTTACTTTCTCTAAATCTAGATGGACTCTGATGTTATGATATGAGTGTGGCTTAGCTTTTTTCTTTTCTTCTTTCTTCTGTTAATTATATTTGGTTTTATTCTTTCGTGTTTTTATTTCTTGTGGTTGTTACCAGGTGTTATTGAAGATTTTTTCGTGCGAGTTATTTAGCATTGTTTTAGTTTTGTGTGGTAATTTTTTGTCATTGCTTGGAATGACACCTTTTCTAGTTGGCATTTTTCAGAAAGATTTATTTTGCTATTTGGATGTCTTCATTTGGTGGCTTCTGTTGGAAGTTATGGCTTCAAGTTTTGTTAGTTGTAAGAGTATCTTTTTTTGTTGTAGTCTTTCAAATAGGTTTTTTTGAAGATTTTTTTTATTATTATTTTGAAGGGTGAAAAACTTCTTTGAGTGGTTGCTATTCTCTATTTGTCTATCTAACTCAAGCTTCTTTTTCTTGAAAATTAAGGGTCTGTTTGGCGCAGCTGTGAATTATTTATAATCTGCCGATAAGCAGATTATTCTAATAATCTGATGATCTGCTGATTATCAGAATAATCTGGCTTGCTGTTTGAGGTAGCTTGTTCAGAATAGCTTATTAGTGGTTAAATGACATTCCTGCCCCTGTCAGATGAAACTGTTTGGGGCAGCTTATTCAGAATAGCTTATTGGTNCGAGACCCTCGCCTTCGCGCTCGAGCAGTCCATGGAGAAGGGATCTCTCCGAGAAGGATTGCAAATTCATGCTCGCCTCCTTCGCCTCGGCCTGCTCACCTGCGATGACACCAACCACCTCTTCCACCACCTCCTCCTCCTCCTCTACTCCTCTGCTGGGCGGCCCGACTCCGCCGCTGCGGTCCTCCGCCTTATCCCTTCCCATATACTGACAACTTTCTTTTTTAACACGGTCATCCGCGATCTCGCAGCTTCCTTCCCGGAGCTTGCGGTTGACCTCTTTATCAACATGCTCGTCGCCGGCCTATGTCCCAACGAGTTCACTTACCCATTCGTCCTACGCTCCTCATCTCTCCTCGGCCGTCTCTTTCTCGGACGGCAGCTCCACGCTCAGGTACTCAAATACGGTCTTCAGCATCACAATGTCTTCTGCGCCACCGCACTTCTTGACCTGTACGCTAAACTCGCTCCTCTATCTGATGCGCGCAAATTGTTTGACAGAATTCCCAACAGAAATGAGGCTACTTGGAATTCAATAATTGCAGCGCTTGTGGAAAACGAGTTGTTGGAAAGCGGATTGGAAATGTTGGAGATGATGGAAGACGATGGGTTCCAGGTTGGTGTTAGCAGCTGGAACTCATTTCTTGCTGGCTGTGTTCGCTCAGGGAACGTCGAGCTTGCTTGGGAGATTCTTGTAGAGATGGTTTCTNCCCTACATACAAATGAATATAAATGGAATGTGACAATTGCTTCTTAACATGCATTAAATCTGCAAATCAGAATCCTATTGAAGACTAGTTGTCTAAATAATTTTCTATTTTTAATAAATTTATATTTTTCTTTTATTCTGTTTATATAATTTTTAATTTGAAATAAAATATATTGCAAAGAAGATAATTTATTTTTTCAAAAAAAATTAAAATGACTCTTTTAACTATTTTGTGAATTAACAAATACAATTAACTTGTTAAAAGAATAAAGAATAATATTGAAATAAAAGTAAAATATAAGACACACAGGTAATCTCAAGTGGCCTCCAAGTCTTCTCCTTAAAGCATGTCCCATTCCACATTAGCGAAGCACCGCCAAAATGCTACTAGTAGTCAAATAGTCCCCAATTATATGGTGTCATTTTTGTCTCAGAGTTTATTGATACATCAGTTGATCCCGGGACTCTTTAAATTGAAGCTAACTTAGTCTCTTTAGAGGACTGCTAGTGCCCCAATTTAAAAAGTTTGCCAACTAATTTGCCACTCATTTGAATTCTGGGATTAAAACGACCCCATGTAAATAGTTAAGAGACTATTTTTGCACTTCGCTCAATACAACTATGGCAAGAACTTAAACTGGATTTTGCAATGAGAAGATAAAGGGCTTCCCTTAAACACATCTCTCCCACCCTCAATCTCTCTCTTTAGGTTTCTATTCCATATTTGTATGTGGAATGATGCCTTTATAGACTTTCTAAAACGGTCTCTTCCCTAAATGATTTGACTGCATCAAAGCTTAGGATATGTTATGACTACCTTGGCATAGTTATTTACCTATAGGATAATCCCTAAGCAAGTGACATTCTCTGCCACGAGTTAATTGCTATTCAACAATTGGGTGAAGCTCGGGCTGGAATTAGCTCAGAGTATGGTTGTCTATGTTGAGGGTATTGAGGATAATACACACTCATTAAATAGAAGTAAATATCTGCAGAATCACAATCATAATTTTTTGCTTCAATTTAATGCCAAAGTTTTCACCGGATTTACGGTGGACTTTTAAATTAATTTTTTACGAGAAATTATTGTTGTTTTTTGAAAAAGTTGTTACGATAGAGTAATAAATCAACGTCTTAGCATTGTACAAAAATCTACACGCACAAACAAAAGAAGTGCTAAAATAGGAACACTAGAGATTTTACACGAAAATTTCAAAAAGAAAAATAAAATAGGATTTGACGTAGTTAGAATAATTCACTAAATATTTCAAGGTACAAGGTTTTATTTCTTTTTATGTAGAAATGATGGGGTTACAATGTTCTGACTTAATTATGAAGATCTGGCTAATAATTGTGTTATAATAACTACTAGTTGTGGTTGGCGACGATCTCTGGTGGTGGTCACTTTTCCATTTTTCTTAAGAGTGTGGACTTAGCTATTAGCTTCCTCCCCTTGTGTTGGAAATGAAATCTTTTTTATAGAGTTTTGGGAAGAGAGTTTTTTTTTATTTATAAATTTATCCAAAATCACAAAACACTCCACTAGTTGGTACGTGCTGATTCATTTGATCATGGATCACTATTTTAATTTTTAAGTGTCTTAACAATCTAAGAATTATGTGATCTTGAGTTCATTGTATTTCTCTTGTAGAGACACTCGATTTGACTACAAGCATGCCAAAATTGTAAATACTATAATTTTAATTGCTAAACTATTAGATGAACTTATTAAGCTTATTCTCTATAATATTATTAATTCAATTTAGGCTGCTTTCATTAAAGAAGAGATATTGCTGATAATGTTATTTTGACAAATAAGTATCTAGTTGGATTTAACTCTATTAATTCAGAAAAAAAATTTATTCTAAAATTGATTTACTTAAAGCTTTTGACATGGTTAATCAAACTTTTCCTTAAGACAAAATGATTAGATTGGGATTTTCGATTGGTTTTATTTGTTAAATTAAGACTTGTACGAATGATGTTTATTTTTATGTTATCGTTAATGATGAAACAATTGGTTACTTTGATTCTTTTTCTAGTTTAAGGCAAGTTCCCCCTCTTTCTTTTTATTTATTTGTTATTATTATAGATGCACTCTCTTTATGATTGATACTTAGAATAGTTTTATCATGTAAAAACTTTTTAAAAAATTATTCATCTAATTTATGCTGATGACCTTTTAATTTATGGGGATACATATTCTCTTATTATGCATCAACTTGTTAATAATCTGAACATTTTCAGTCATGCTACTAATTTGGTTATTAATTTACTAAGTAGGCTATTTATTTTTCCAAGAAAGTTGATTATAATTTACAAGGTTATATTTGTATGATTAGTAGACTGAAAATCATCCCTCTTCCTTGAAAATATATTGGTATTACTATAAATTATTCTAAATTGAATGTGATAGATTGTACAATCATTATATATAAGTTTCTTTTATGGTTGGCCGGTTGGAAAAAAAAGTGTTATTTATGGCCGGATGCTTCCAATTATTCTATAAGAAATTATCTTTATTATTGGTTTTGTTTTATTTCTTCACCTAAATATATTAGGAAAAGAATTACCTCTTTTCTTAGTAATTTTCTTTTTCACAGTAGTAATAAGGAAAAAAAATATCTACTATTTCTTCACATATTACTACTCTTCCTAAAGTTTTTGGAGGCATTGATACTTCCTCTTTAAATACTGTTAATTTAATGTGTAATTTGAAGATTATGAGGAGGCATTTTAATTCCAATTCCTTATTAGCTAATTGGAGTAAGGGTTATTATTGCACATTGTGGTTTGAAACTATATCCAAAATCTCTACATTTTGGTGAGATTTGATTAAAATTGAATTAAAGATTAAAAGGGATCTTACTTTTTAGGTTTATACTAAGAACAATCTTCTTTTTTTTTTTTGAACTCCGGCTTAATGGATCCTCTTTATTTGAAATTTATGGTAATTTGACTTTTGAATGATTTCATTTCTCTAAACTTTTTCAAATAAAATTTTTTCTTGTTAATGGTTTTTAGTCTTTTCCTCAAGATTAGGACATTCCAGCTTATTGTTTAATTCTTTTTCAAAGTGTACTTATTTATGAAGATTATTTAACCTATCTTTGGAAAGGTAAAAACCATTTTAATAATAAATATGTCTATCATTTTATTTACGAAAAACTCACGGTTTGGTATAAAGGTTATTATTGAAATTTTACTTTGTTTACTTGGAGAATTTTTAATTTTGAATTTAAAACTAGTGTTATTCTTTATTCAAGAGGTATGAATATTAATCTTAATTACATTTTATGCCTTAATGGTATCAAAACTCATAAGTATCTATTTTTTGGATGTTTCTTCTC
>JXCR01015258.1:213378-233378 GCA_002079205.1 Phalaenopsis hybrid cultivar
TAGATTTTTAACTTCAATTTTTCTTAGGGTTGGATATTGTTTGTGCTGTTGGGGGTCTGTTTGGGGCAGCTGCAGCTTATTGTATAATCTGCTGATAAGATTATTAAAAATAATATACTAATAAGCTAGGTGTGGTGGCTATTGCAAATTTTTATTTTTTTTGAAAAAGTCATACTACTGCCAGAAAGCTGTCATCGCACCTAGATAATTGCGGTCTGAAAACGCTGTTTTCAACATTTTCAATACGTATAAGCTGCGAAAATGCAATTTACCCAAATAAGTCAAGTGCATTTATGTTGTGTTGTGTTGGACTTTTTATTATTATTATTTTGAGTCTTTTATTATTTTTTGTATTTAAGAATCGTCGTGTTTTTATTGAATTGTGTTAGCCGCTTCTTCGATGGCAATGCCGGCAACCGCGGCTGTCTCCCCTCCCCTTTGTCTTCCTTTCTCTTCTTCTCTCTCTCCCTCCACCTGCAATTCCATTCTCCATTCCCATTCTACGGATTCTGTTCGATCCCGAAGCCATCACTACAAACTTTCTTCTTCTTTCCAGCTGAAGCGGATCCAACCCGAGTCCCTCGCCTTCGCGCTCGAGCAGTCCGCGGAGAAGGGATCTCTCCGAGAAGGATTGCAAATTCATGCTCGCCTCCTTCGCCTCGGCCTGCTCACCTGCGATGACGCCAACCACCTCTTCCATNATCAAAGCCACGATTTGATGGAACTAGCAACCAAGAATTCCTATTTCCAAATTTCGGATCTGTAAAGCTCAATTACCTATTTCCACTTTTCAGAACAACTCAAACCGAAATGTATTGCAAGGCATATAGAACCGAAACTTGGCATATAGAACAACAGGGAGAACCAATTTTCAGAACAACTCCAATTTTCAGAACAACTGTAAACCAAAATCCCAAAGGAGTAGTGCGACATATAGAAGATTTATTTCCAGAGCACTGTAATATGTGATCCATTTCAAGAGTAAGATCTAAAAATCCCTAAATGTAAGAGTAAAAATCCCAAAAAAACAAAACGCGAGGGCAAAAAAACCAGAGAAGATCTATGGAGAACATTTCTAGAGCATATAGAAGAACAGAAGCTTTATAGTTGCCTTGTAGGCCTAAAAAGAAACCACAGGAATAACAAATACAAAATTCGAGCCACATAAACGAACCAGAGAAGATCAAAGGAGATGCGGGGAAGAAGTACAAACAGAAGTTTACGCACGAGAAGATTGATAAAGGAGATTGGGGAAGAGCGCGAGAGATCCACAGGGGCACAGGAGGGAAATAAGCCATAGCCAAAGCCGAACGGAACCCCTCCCCGCATTCGATGGAACGAATAATATCGCATCCGCGATTACGAGCGATTTGAAAACGCAGCCCTAAACGTCAAAACAAACGCTGCGACAGCGTTTTCAAAACGGCGCCGCAGCAAAATAAGCTGCCCCAAACGGGCCCTAATATGCAAGTTAGATTTTTAACTTCAATTTTTCTTAGGGTTGGATATTGTTTGTGTTGTTGAGGGTCTGTTTAGGGCAGCTGCAACTTATTGTATAATCTGGTGATAAGATGATTGAAAATAATATACTAATAAGCTAGGTGCGGTGGCTATTGCAAATTTTTTTTTTTGAAAAAGTCAGACTACTGCCAGAAAGTTGTCACCGCACATAGATAGTTGCGGTTTGAAAACGCTGTTTTCAGTGTTTTTAAAACGCGTAAGCTGCGAAAATACAGTTTATCCGAACAGGTAAAATGCCTTTTCAAAACTCAATAAACTGTCGCAAACGGGCACTTAGTTGTTGTGTGTTGGACTTTTTTATTATTATTATTTTGAGTCTTCTATTATTTTTTGTATTTAAGAATCGTCGTGTTTTTATTGAATTGTGTTAGCCGCTTCTTCGATGGCAATGCCGGCAACAGCGGCTGTCTCCCCTCCCCTTTGTCTTCCTTTCTCTTCTTCTCTCTATCCCTCCACCAGCAATTCCATTCTCCATCCCCATTCTACGGATTCTGTTCGATCCCGAAGCCATCACTACAAACTCTCTTCTTCTTTCCAGCTGAAGCGGATCCAACCAGAGTCCCTCGCCTTCGCGCTCGAGCAGTCCGCGGAGAAGGGATCTCTCCGAGAAGGATTGCAAATTCATGCTCGCCTCCTTCGCCTCGGCCTGCTCACCTGCGATGACGCCAACCACCTCTTCCATTACCTCCTCCTCCTCCTCTACTCCTTTGCTGGGCGGCCTGACTCCGCCGCTGCGGTCCTCCGCCTTATCCCTTCCCATATACTCACAACTTTCTTTTTTAACACGGTCATCCGCGACCTCGCAGCTTCCTTCCCGGAGCTTGCGGTTGACCTCTTTATCAACATGCTCGTCGCGGGCCTATGTCCCAACGAGTTCACTTACCCATTCGTCCTACGCTCCTCATCTCTACTCGGCCGTCTCTTTCTCGGACGGCAGCTCCACGCTCAGGTACTGAAATATGGTCTTCAGCATCACAATGTCTTCTGCGCCACCGCACTTCTTGATCTGTACGCTAAACTGGCTCCTCTATCAGATGCGCGCAAATTGTTTGATAGAATTCCCAACAGAAATGAGGCTACTTGGAATTCAATGATTGCAGCGCTTGTGGAAAACGGGTTGTTGGAGAGCGGATTGGAAATGTTGGAGATGATTGAAGACGATGGGTTCCAGGTTGGTGTTAGCAGCTGGAATTNCTGGAGAGCGGATTGGAAATGTTGGAGATGATTGAAGACGATGGGTTCCAGGTTGGTGTTAGCAGCTGGAATTCATTTCTTGCTGGCTGTGTTCGCTCAGGGAACGTCGAGCTTGCTTGGGAGATTCTTGTAGAGATGGTTTCTAGATCAGCAATGAGTATGAATGCAGCCACATTTAACACCCTTCTTCCTGTAATTCCTGAAATTCCTTCTTTAAATTCGCTCAAGGAGCTGCATGGATTTGCTCTGAGGAAACTAGAGATAACGGAGATGACTCTAGTTGATAAAGATCGATTGTGGTCGGCATTAACAGCTGGATATAGTATCCATGGATTGATGGACTATGCTTTTCGGCTCTTTGATAGTCTTAACTTGAAGAGTCCCCATCTATGGATTTCCATTATTTCGGGTCTGTTCACATGTAATCGAGCAGATGAAGCATTCGTTGTGTTCCGTGAGATGTCTTCTCTGTGCGTTCAAGCTGCTCAAACACTCTCAAGGACATCCTTATCATTACTCCTTTCAGAATGCACCCCAATGTCAAAAACTGGATTAGAGATCCATGGCTATGCAGTAAGAAAATGCCTAGATTCGAGTACATCCGTAGGCAATGCCCTCATGGCCATGTATTCTAAGAAGGGTGACATGGACTCAACTCTGAAAATCTTTGAGAAAATCCTTGAAAAGGATGTAGTCTCATGGAACACAATGGCTGCAACCTATTCTGCAGCCCATGATGTTGATAAGGCATTCGAGCTCTTCCAATGCATGCTTGCTGAAGAAATCGAACCAGATGAATTCTCTTTCAGCTCCATCCTCAAGAGTTGTGGCCATTCAACTCATCTTGTTCAAGCAACAACATTGCATGGGAGAATGATCAAGAGCGGTTTCTCTCAATCTTTCATGGTGGTTCAAAATTCTCTCATGGATGCCTATGGGAAATGTGGGTGCTCATCAGACGTCAGAAAAGTTTTTGAAGGAATGGATTCTCGTGATATTATTTCTTGGAACACCATCATCTCCTGTTACGGTTTCAGCGATCATCCTCACGAAGCTTTACTGCTTTTTGAAGAGATGAAAGCAGAAGGTTTTCAGGCCAACAGAGTCACCTTCATTGCTCTCCTAACAGCTTGTAGTCATGCAGGGAAGCTCAAAGACGGTTTCCAATTCTTCGAAGCAATGACGAAGCAATATGAAATCATTCCTGATGTAAGCCACTATGCTTGTCTGGTGGATTGCATGGGAAGAATAGGAGAACTTCATGGGGCGTATGAATTCATTAAAAATATGCCTATTGAACCTGATGACTGTGTTTGGAGTGCGTTGCTTAGTAGTTGCAGGATTCATGGTGATTTGGATCTAGCAGAAGTAGCAGCTAGCCATCTTATACAGTTGAAGCCACAACATTCAGGATATTGGGTTCTTCTATCTAACATATATGCTGATGCTTCCAGGTGGGATGATGTGGCTAAAGTGAGAGCAGCCATGAAAGAGGCGAGTGTGAAGAAGTTTCCAGGTTATAGCTGGATTGAAATTAGTCAGAGTGAGGTGCACCGGTTTCTTACTGCGGATAAATCTCATAAAAATAGTGGTGATATTTATCTTGCTCTTGAAGGACTGACCTTGCAGTTGCAAGATGAGGGTTATGTCCCCCGCCTGGATTTGAAGTTTTCTTGGAAGGGCTCATTTGATTGCTTGAAGTCATAGTTTAGTGTGAAATCCTGATCCCAGCCCCAGAATCAAAACCTCCTTCGCCTGTATCCCGATATTGAGGTAAGCTCGATTCCCTGATTGTGTTTCTGATTCTGTTGCCCGAGAACAAAAAAACTATTCATAGCTAGAATTGTGTGATCGGCTTGTTGGGACTATTGGGGATGATAGAGAGTCCTCTAGCCCGGTCCCGTCCTTTTGTCCTTGTCTTCCGATTTGACCGAGCTAGCAAATCTCAATTTCTTCTGCGGCTAGGTCCATCATTCCCTTCCTTCGTTGCCTTTGAGTTCATAAGGATAGAAGAAGCTTTCCGGGATCATAGGCATTTCGAGCTATAAATTATGTTTTAAAAATACTAAATTTGTTAAATTNCTGATTGCTTGAAGTCATAGTTTAGTGTGAAATCCTGATCCCAGCCCCAAAATCAAAACCTTCCTTCGAGCCTGTATCCCGATATTGAGGTAAGCTCGATTCCCTGATTGTGTTTCTGATTCTGTTGCCCGAGAACAAAAAAAAACTATTCATAGCTAGAATTGCGTGATCGACTTGTTGGAAATATTGGGGATGATAGAGAGTCCTCTAGCCCGGTCCCGTCCTTGTCCTTGTCTTCCGATTTGACCGAGCTAGCAAATCTCAATTTCTTCTTTGGCTAGGTCCAGCATTCCCTTCCTTCGTTGCCTTTGAGTTTCATAAGGATAGAAGAAGGTTTCCGGGATCATAGGCATTTCTAGCTAGAAATTATGTTTTAAAAATACTAAATTTGTTAAATTTAATTATTAATTAGACTAACTTTGATTTCAAACTTCATAAACCTCCTAAATCTCCATGAAAAATGAGGATTTTAATTTTAAATTGTATTCTCATTTAAAGCAATCTAATAAGCCCTTAGCGCATCCACTGCATCTGTCAGGTAGCTAAATAGCTTATGGAGAGGGAAATTGGATTGCCACATTAAGATTTTTANTTCGGAGCGATTTTGAGACCCAACGACTTAGTATAAAGTAGAATGAAATATTTAGATTCTTGCTTGTCTATTGTAATTGTGCTTTTCTATTTTTAAAACTAGATTTAGCTAGATTTAGCTAAAGAAAAAGATTTTATTGTCTCTAAAGATCTCTTATGTCCAAAGATTTCTATGAATATGTTTTTTTTTGGCATGGAAGTATTTTTTTTGGAACTATCATTCAAAAAGTAAATGACTGTTTTTTTATAGTTGAATGTGAAAGACATATTCTAAAAAGAATTAATTTTTCATTTTTATTATCTATACTTGCTTCCATAAATTCCAAAAATCTATCAATAATATCATAACATCAATGATATCCTAGCATACAAATTAAAAAAAAAAGAGTATGATAAATGAGAAAATAAAAGATTCTAAATGATTCTATTTGATAGACAAAGAGTATTTTCGTAATTGCATAATTTAATAAATACTTGTGTATTTTTATTTATTTTAAATTTAAGAAAGTAATTTGTACTGTATATGTATAATGTAATGTTAATATTTANGCGCATCCAGTGCATCTGTCAGGTTGCTAAATAGCTTATGGAGAGGGAAATTGGATTGCCACATTAAAATTTTTATTTTTGTTATTTTAAACCGAGATTTTGCTTGCTACATTTTTTATTGGGTCTTCAATCGCCAACCAAAATTAATTTAAGAATTCAGTAGAGGCCAAATTTACACTGACAAGCCTTTTCTTCTTGGGAAATTTACCTGCATACCGTACAGTTCACTAAAGTAGCTGCAGTGTTATCTTGGCATCAGTTAAACGACAAACGTACCAGTTCACATTAGGTTTCGGTCGGCATCAGAACCACTGCCTAATGGGTAGATGGAATACATATCACAAATTCTTTAGTGCGACATGATTATGGGTGAAATGTTATATTTACGTGCTACTTAGGCAAGGTTTTATGTCTTGGTTAGATCTAGACCCAATTGTTCCAAATGTGCTTGATTTTGACCATGGGATGGGGTCAAGGTGAAAGCTGATAGTCTTAATAACTAGCTGTTATCATGAGTTAACGTGGTAACTTAGTTAGGTAGGACTATAATTATTTGATGGTGGATTTGCATACATCCCAATTAAAACCTTCTTTATTTTCATATCTAACANATTTATGGGTGAAATGTTATATTTACGTGCTACTTAAGCTAGGTTTTATGTCTTGGTCAGATCTAGACCCAATTGGTCCAAATGTGCTTGATTTCGACCATGGGATGGGGTCAAGGTGAAAGCTGATAGTCTTAATAACTAGCTGTTATCATGAGTTAACGTGGTAANTATCACAAATTCTTTAGTGCGACATGATTATGGGTGAAATGTTATATTTACGTGCTACTTAGGCAAGGTTTTATGTCTTGGTTAGATCTAGACCCAATTGTTCCAAATGTGCTTGATTTTGACCATGGGATGGGGTCAAGGTGAAAGCTGATAGTCTTAATAACTAGCTGTTATCATGAGTTAACGTGGTAACTTAGTTAGGCTAGGACTATAATTATTTGATGGTGGATTTGCATACATCCCAATTAAAACCTTCTTTATTTTCATATCTAACATCTAAAATTATTTATTTATTTTAATACCACCTAAATTTTGTTAATAAATCAATTTGGGATAATGGGAATCAAAACTTTGGGGGCTCATCCGATGTGAATTTTTGGGTGGAATGTCTTCTGCAATCAATTGTTTTTTGTTTTAAATTGATTTTTGTAAATTTATTGTCATTCTTCTTGTTGCAACCAGAACTTGATGCTTTGTATGTGTGGATATGGNTTTGATGCTTTGTACGTGTGGATATGGTGGGGTTCTGTGACATGAGTGACATAATTGATGTATTAAAAATTTTGAGATAATTACATAGAGACCACCCGATATATTGATATTTTCAAATTAATCATTCAAGTGATTTTTTTGAACTACGGAACCAATGTATTTATTTTTTAGGTGGCATAAAAATAGATAAATCATTTTAGGTGTTAGATATGAAAAATATGAAGGCATATCCTTATTTTATGACTTGGGTTTTCCTATTAAGTGTTTGAACTAGAGTAGATCTGATAGGATAATATTGATTAGTCATTGTATTAGCTTAATAAATATAGTTAATTGATTTGTTAATATTGTTTAGTAGTTTGTGTCTCTATAAATATCTCCTATTAAAGATATTGAAAGGAATGGAAAAATGAAGTTTCTTTCTCTTCCCTCCGATTTCTTCTTATTCTTTCCCTTTTCTTTATTGTTTGGAGTTGAAGGCTTCCTCATATTGTCGTTCATCATTCTTATCCGAATTTCTATACTTATACTTTTACTCTCCTCCTAACTACTGGAGTTGTCGGTATCCATGAATTGTTGAGTATCAAGGAAAAGGATGGCAATGATCCTGAATCACTGACTCGCTGGTTGAAGTTGTGTTAAGTTAGCCATATCCTCTATCCATCTCAAAAAAAACTTGAGGTTAAGTGGCATAAGGTATCTCTGACCATCATCATTGAGAAACTTTGCCAATTGATCTACTAATGATGGAATGAATATTTTGTTTACTGAATCACATAAAATTTTAGCTTATTCCACCCATATATATCATATAAATAAAAGCAAGCTAGAGAAATGTAGGACATTTTTTATGCAAGTTCGAATTTGATCTTGAGCCAGGTACAAATAGAAATTTTTGTTATTTTGGATGATGGAGCCTTTTATTATGTAGTGATGATATTAATGATATTATGACTTGCGTACACAAGGAAGAAACAAATTAATGAGTTAAGGATTCAATCCGTTTTCTATGAATGAGATAAAAATAGAAGAATCGAGAACAATATAGAGTTTCTCCTTTTTTAGTACAAGCAATTAAATTTTTCAAAAAGGACTTCAAAAATCTTTTTTTGGTAGTAGAATTTATAAAATATAATGAAATTGTGCATGTATATTATTATTGGAGTAATCTTTAGGAAGTACATGTAAATATAATCACACTTAGGATGATCAAACTGAAATTATGAGTTAATATATACTCTAAAGTTACATATATAATAAAAAAATGTCCTTTTTAAAAAAATTGAAGTTAGGGGCATAAATAGAATCTAAAATTCGTTTGATTCTATTAGATCTAATGCATCGATACTATTAACTTGAATTGTTATCTATGCCAACACTCGTTCTCGAACCAAGATGCACTAGCACTATTTACTAAGAGCATCATTTCTACCAATTTAATAATAATAGAAAATTCATGTTAAATTGTCTATATTCAATAAAGTTCAGGAAACAATTAAGAAATATACATTTTCATTCATATATTCACATGAAAATGTTCAATAACAATACTACTGAATTAGTAAATTCATATTTGTAATTTCATTTTTAATAATCAACTTTATCCGTACTAGAAGCATTGTTTTTGTTTATATAGAACAATCAGAACTAAAAAGTTTTATTCTCAGTCGGGGTATAAGATGTATAATTTTTGTCGGAGCGATTTTGAGACCCAACGCCTTAGTATAAAGTAGAATGGAATATTTAGATTCTTTCTTGTCTATTGTAATCGTGCTTTTCTATTTTTAAAACACAAGCCATAGGAAAGAAAAAACATCTAATCAATTAAATATTAATAAATATAAATTTCAATAAATATAAAAAAATACACAATACTGCATATTTTGAATTAAGTAGATAGAAAGATTCTTTTTTTTCATTTTACCTTGCTCTAACTAATAATAATTAATAAGGAAAACTTAAATAAAATAAAATACACAACACATTACTTACTTTTGTTGCATAAATTTTCTTTTTGGCTTTCCAGTAAAACTAGATTTACCTAGATTTAGCTAAAGAAAAAGATTTCATTGTCTCTAAAGATCTCTTATGTCCAAAGATTTCTATGAATATGTTTTTTTTGGCATGGAAGTATTTTTTTTGGAACTATCATTCAAAAAGTAAATGACTGTTTTTTTATAGTTGAATGTGAAAGACATATTCTAAAAAGAATTAATTTTTCATTTTTATTATCTATACTTGCTTCCATAAATTCCAAAAATCTATCAATAATATCTTAAGATCAATGATATCCTAGCATACAAATTTTAAAAAAAAGAGTATGATAAATAGAAAAGTAAAAGATTCTAAATGATTATATTTGATAGACAAAGAGTATTTTCATAATTGCATAATTTAATAAATACATGTGTATTTTTATTTATTTTAAATTTAAGAAAGTAATTTGTAATGTATATGTATAATGTAATGTTAATATTTAATTTATGGTTATTTATATTAAATATTTATTTTAATATTTATATGTATATTATTATATTTGTATTAATATTATTATATATTAATGTATTCAATCACATGTTATAATTATAGTTATATGTTTTTTCTATTGCATTTTATCGATTATTACATGATGATTCGTTAACTTTTCATATCTATATAGATACAAACAAATATATCATCTCTAATGTCAATGACATAAAAGAGATATGAAATGAATCTAATTGAGATATAGATAGAATATAATGAAATATAGCCATAAAATATGAGGCTCCATGTGAAATTAGGCATGGAATAGAGTTGCCACAAAGAAGTTTCTAGAGTTACGAAGAAAGTTTCAAATTCATATTGTTCATGGGTTAAGAATGGGAGTTGAACTCTATTAGTTCGATTTCCCTTTATTCTTCAATAACTTAATGGATGAGTTGTTGTTTGTAACTGATTAGCCATAGATTCAAATCCTACTTTGGGAGATTTGATTCATTCTTCAATCTTTTATGTAGAATGGAATGAAATGATTAGTTTTGATCTTTAGAAGTAACTTGTTCCCTGTCTTTCTATCTGTTGCGTTCTATCTCATCGTATAATATTTAGTTCTACAATATTTGAGAATCACTCTTAATACTTTAGCATAGATCAAGCACTTATAAATAGCCAATTAATCAAATATGCTGTCATTAATTCTCTCGATAAGCTACAATTATCGCAAGCAAACATATTGATGATGTAGAAAGTATTTTTGCAATGCTACTCATACTTGTACTTGCTCTGCTAGTCTGCCCAAGCCTGGCTAAGGAAGAGTTACGGCGAGTTAAACACAAATATAATGATTCTAGCATGGATTTTGAATATATTATTATATGTAAGAAAATAAATCTTATTGATAAATAAAAAAAGTTCAAGCCATTCCATTTCAAGAAAGGATCATACTCAAGTTTAATATTTTTGAGATCGCTACCCCGATCATGATTTTGAAACCCTTAAAGGGAAAGTCCTTTCCCTTTTGAACCATTTATGGGTGAGGTGAGATTCAAACATCTGATATTGTGGTTCATAGCCACAATCTCTAATCCTCTGAGCTACAAGTCTCATCCCCTCAACACTAGATATTTTCCCAGTAGTACCTTCAAAAAGGAACATTTCTTCTCTTCAGTCATTTCGAGTAAAGATAATGTGAAAGCTTCTTTCTCCATTGAATAATGGTGCATTCTAAAACGTGAATTGAGAAAGAATGGATGCTATTAAATAAGATGATTTTTTATCTTGTTTTTTTTTTTTATCTCATGTAATCAAATGGCTGAACAATTAAAGTGGATGACAAGTGCCTGATCAAATTGATCATGTCGCGTAAGAGCAACATTCAAATCTATCAACTTGTTAGATGGCCTTTTTCTTGATTTTAAGAAGCTGCAAACGCCTCATTGACATCCATTTCCACCTTTTACTTTCACTCATCCCGTCTCTACATTAACAATTAGCATTTTGGNCGAGCCTGAGTCACTGACTCGCTGGTTGAAGTTGTGTTAAGTTAACCATATCCTCTTTCCATCGCAAAAAACTTGAGCTTAAGTGGCATAAGGTATCTCTGACCATCGTCATTGAGAAACTTTGCCAATTGATCTACTATTGATGGAATGAATATTTTGTTTACTGAATCACATAAAATTTTAGTTTACTCCACCTATATATATCATATAAACAAAAGCAAGCTAGAGAAATGTAGGACATTTTTTATGCAAGTTCGAATTTGATCTTGAGCCAGGTACAAATAGAAATTTCTGTTATTTTGGATGATGGAGCCTTTTATTATGTAGTGATGATATTAATGATATTATGACATGCGTACACAAGGAAGAAACAAATTAATGAGTTAAGGATTCAATCTGTTTTCTATGAATGAGATAAAAATAGAAGAATCGAGAACAATATTGAGTTTCTCCTTTTTTAATACAAGCAATTAAATTTTTCAAAAAGGACTTCAAAAATCTTTTTTTGGTAGTAGAATTTATAAAATATAATGAAATTGTGTATGTATATTATTATAGGAGTAATCTTTAGGAAGTACATGTAGATATAATCACACTTAGGATGATCAAACTGAAATTATGAGTTAATATATGCTTTAAAGTTGCAGATATCATAAAAAAATGTCCCTTTTAAAAAATTGAAGTTAGGGGCATAAATAGAATCTAAAATTAGTTTGATTCTATTAGATCTAATGCATTGATACTATTAACTTGAATTGTTATCCATGCCAACACTCGTTCTCGAACCAAGATGCACTAGCACTATTTACTAAGAGCATCATTTCTACCAATTTAATAATAATAATAATAGAAAATTCATGTTAAATTGTCTATATTCAATAAAGTTCAGGAAACAATTAAGAAAGATACATTTTCATTCATATATTTGTATGAAAATGTTCAATATCAATACTACTGTTATAAATTCATATTTGCAATTTCATTTTTTATATTCAACTTTATCCTTACTAGAAGCATTGTTTTTGTTTATATAGAACAATCAGAACTAAAAAGTTTTATTCTCAGTCGGGGTGTAAGATGTATAATTTTTTTCGGAGCGATTTTGAGACCCAACGCTTAGTATAAAGTAGAATGGAATATTTAGATTTTTTCTTGTCTATTGTAATTGTGCTTTTCTATTTTTAAAACACAAGCCATAGGAAAGAAAAAACATCTAATGAATTAAATATTAATAAATATAAATTTCAATAAATATAAAAAAATACACAATACTGCGTATTTTGAATTAAGTAGATAGAAAGATTCTTTTTTTTCTTATTACCTTGCTCTAACTAATAATAATTAATAAGGAAAACTTAAATAAATTAAAATACACAACACATTACTTACTTTTGTTGCATAATTTTTTTTTTTTTTTGCTTTCCAGTAAAACTAGATTTAGCTAGATTTAGCTAAAGAAAAATATTTTATTGTCTCTAAAGATCTCTTATGTCCAAAGATTTCTATGAATATGTTTTTTTTGGCATGGAAGTATTTTTTTTGGAACTATCATTCAGAAAGTAAATGACTGTTTTTTTATAGTTGAATGTGAAAGACACATTCTAAAAAGAATTAATTTTTCATTTTTATTATCTATACTTGCTTCTATAAATTCCAAAAACCTATCAATAATATCATAACATCAATGATATCCTAGCATACAAATTTAAAAAAAAAAAGAGTATGATAAATAGGAAAATAAAAAATTCTAAATGATTCTATTTGATAGACAGAGTATTTTCATAATTGCATAATTTAATAAATACGTGTATTTTTATTTATTTTAAATTTAAGAAAGTAATTTGTACTGTATATGTATAATGTAATGTTAATATTTAATTTATGGTTATTTATATTAAATATTTCTTTTAATATTTATATGTATATTATTATATTTGTATTAATATTATTATATATTAATGTATTCAATCACATGTTATAATTATAGTTATATGTTTTTTCTATTGCATTTTATCGACTATTATATGATGATTCATTAACTTTTCATGTCTATATAGATACAAACAAATATATCATCTCTAATGTCAATGACATAAAAGAGATATGAAATGAATGTAATTGAGATATAGATAGAATATAATGAAATAGAGCCATAAAATATGAGGCTCCTTGTGAAATTAGGCATGGAATAGAGTTGCCACAAAGAAGTTCCTAGAGTTACGAAGGAAGCTTCAAATTCATATTGTTCATGGGTTAAGAATGGGAGTTGAACTCTATTAGTTCGATTTCCCTTTATTCTTCAATAACTCAATGGATGAGTTGTTGGTTGTAACTGATTAGCCATAGATTTGAATCCTACTTTGGGATATTTGATTCATTCTTCAATCTTTTATGTAGAATAAAATGAAATGACTAGTTTTGATCTTTAGAAGTAACTTGTTCCCTGTCTTTCTATCTGTTGCGTTCTATTCCATTGTATAATATTTAGCTCTACAATATTTTGAGAATCACTCTTAATACTTTAGCATAGATCAAACACTTATAAATAACCAATTAATCAAATATGTTGTCATCGATTCTCCCGATAAGCTACAATTATCGCAAGCAAACATATTGATAATGTAGAATGTATTTTTGCAATGCTACTCATACTTGTACTTGCTCTGCTAGTCTGCCCAAGCCCGGCTAAGGAAGAGTTACGGCGAGTTAAACACAAATATAATGATTCTAGCCTGGATTTTGAATATATTATTATATGTAAGAAAATAAATCTTATTGATAAATAAAAAAAGTTCAAGCCATTCCATTTCAAGAAAGGATCATACTCAAGTTTAATATATTTGAGATCACTATCCCGATCATGATTTTGCAACCCCTAAAGGGAAAGACCTTTCCCTTTTGGACCATTTATGGGCGAGGTGAGATTCAAACATCTGATACTGTGGTTCATAGCCACAGTCTCTAATCCTCTGAGCTACTCATCCCCTCAACACTAGATATTTTCCCAGTAATACCTTCAAAAAGGAACATTTCTTCTCTTCAGTCATTTCGAGTAAGACAATGTGAAAGCTTCTTTCTTCTTAAAATCAAGAAAAAGACCATCTAACAAGTTGATAGATTTGAACGTTGCTCTTGCGCAACATGATCAATTTGATCAGGCAATTGTCATCCACTTTATTTGTTCAACTATTTGATAACATGAGATAAAAAAAAAAAAAGAAGATAAAAAATCATCTTATTTAATAGCATCCATTCTTTCTCATTTCACGTTTTAGAATGCACTATTATTCAATGGAAGCTGCAAACGCCTCATTGACGTCCATTTCCACCTTTTACTTTCACTCATCCCGTCTCTACATTAACAATTAGCATTTTGGATATGAAATATTATAAACAAAAGAACATTTAGACATCAATTAAATATTTACATAAGTATTCCAAAACAAGAATACAATGGATACGAATTCCATCAGAGCATGCTTTACTACTCAACGTTTCTGTATTGTTTATCTCGGCCTTCACATATCTCATGCAAGCATCATATACTTATCTTTTCTTCTAAGCATAGTACACTCAAACCCCAAAGCCTTCCCAATCTGCCTCTGCACATGATTAGCCATATCAAACCTGCTACAATCACCTGTTCTAACTCTGCCAGTATCAACCTTCTCCAGAAATTCCAATTCATAACAAGCATGAGGATTCATGAGATAATAAAAGGGATCCATCCACTTGTTCCCGCTGACAGTGGTGGCATAGAACATGCTGACATGAAGATCGATGGCAACAGGCACAACAATGTCGGTGAGCTCAGTAAACAAGGGGCTGAACCTCAATAGATACGGCTCTCTGCAAGTAGTTCCCTCCACGCACACCACCAAATCTTCTCCTCGGCTCAAAATTCCTTCCATTCTCTTCCTATCCTCTTCCAGATTTCTCGTCAGCCAGTTGATCTTGATGGGTGAAATAATTGCAGAGAATTGGCTGAGGCCATATGATACAGATGAGGCTTTTCTGTTCAGAGCGAGGGAGATGACGTTCGGATCCAGGAGAGTTTTGTGGTTGCAGATGTAAAGTTGACCAATTGAGTTTTGGCGCCGAGGGGATGAAGATGGCGCGGCTCCTCTTACCTTCCATGTAATGCCGGTTGCTGCTAGAGGAATTATGCTATAAAATAACAAACCTGCTGCTATTGCAAGTCTGAGAACTGATAGCAGAATCCCAAATGGCAGCCACATGAATATGGCTATGGAGTTGATTGGATCTGGTCTGATGGCAAGCCTGCCGTCATGGAAGATCAATGGCTTTGGGTATTTTTCTCTTGGAACCTGCTTCTTGTTTCTCTTCTCAGCTTCTCCCACGAGGTATATTTCCTGATGATTGTTATAAGGAAAATTAACTCCTTGCAAAATGATTCATTAGATTACTTGGAAATGCAAAATATATGCACTGCATTAATCTTCTTTTTTTTTGTTCTAGACGTTTATGTTCCTATTTAAATTATCCCTATACATGGAGTTGATAAAAGAAGAGGTACTTACATACATACCACTCATTTTCTATCTATTTACATATGTAACACTGAAATTTTTTACTTTCATGTGCAAGTAAGGTTATATGAAGTTTTGTTAGTGGCATGTATGTAAATCTCACTAAAAAAATTACATCTCTAAATGATCCTCCTATTTTAGCTGTATTACTTTTATATGAACCTATTCTATTAAAAGAGAAATGTGCATGCATACATATCACAGAATTCATATTTGCTTACATATTTCACATTTAAAATTTGTTATTTACATTTACAATATTTTTATGTTTTTTATTTTTTAAATTTAATAATAATGATATTTTTTTTTTGTAATATTAAAGATTTGAGTGATATGCATGCAAATATGAAAATTTAGGGGTTGTTTATATAAAATTGTGTGTTATGTATGCTTCCATATCTAGTTTCTTGGAACTTTAAGGGTCTACTTAGGACATTTTCTTGCCTACTTTGTGTTTCAAACAGTCATCATAATTCTATTTGGAGAACTGTTTTCTTGCTATTTTCTAGAAATTTCTGTGATGAGAATTTACTTTTTTCATCCTAGCTTTTCAAGAATTATAAAGGATAATAAAAGAGAAAAAGAATCATCATGAATAAAATGAGTGTGCATTAAGGGATAATGCTTAACTCTAATTTTGCAGTGCTAAGTGAATTTTATATTCTTATGTGTCTCAAATCCTGCTTATATGGTTCCAAAACAGTCATCCCAAGCAATGCAATCTATATATATGATAAAGGCAAATTATTTCAGCATTAATGTTTTATAACTAAAGTTTATATTTTTATATTATGCCATAGAAGTAGAATTTTTGTGTAAAGAATGTCATGTTACAATGATCTATTTATGGTGGCTTTGTCCAAGATGTGAAAAAAATAGTGTGACTGAAAAACAGAGCAGGAGTTTGCTAAAGTAAAAAAGACAATACAGGGGCAAATTAAGGAATCACTGGCGGCATTTCTGACTCAGGGGTGGTGTCAGATGTAAATTACCGTGATTTTCATCTGCATTAGGCAGAAGTGCAAAATAAACACCCTAAAAGTGGAACTTTTTAGTTCTCCTTTTAAGGGATGTGTGGTTTGGTAATTCATTGTTTTAATAGGAGTTTCAATAAATAAAGGAAAATTTTACATATCTCATGTAAGATTGCAATTAGATCAGCCTAATATGTTAGTGTAAGGTGTGTCATGTCCAAGATGAAAACCTAATCTAGCGGTCGAGGCATGAGAAATGTAAGACTTGAGCGTAGCGATAACTAAGTGGACCGACTAAAAGCATTCTTAGTTCACTGACCCATAAATCCTGAGACTCAGACGCTTATCACAACACACATTATTTAATAAGGAGATATATAATAAAATATAGTAAAGGTAAAGTGAAAAAGCAAGGGCTTGACTGACCAAAAAATTTCATTTGTCATCAAAAAGTGACTTACAAATATTCTAACATTCTTCTTACAAGTGTTAAACCAAAAAATCTCTACTAAGTAAAGTTGCATAAAAAAAAATTGTGAGCAGTTATAAATTTGATGATCTATTGAGGTCTTGATCACTCTTGTCTCCCCTCCTTCGAGTCGGATATCAATGCAGAAAACTTCCCCATATCAGTCCATTCAAGGGAAACTAGTTAAGCCTTTATCAGATGGCCAATGCTAAAGGAGACGCCATATCTGAACTTCTCTATGAGAAGAGCCACCTGAGCCTGATGGGAAGAGAGCTTGGAAAAAACTCATCAAGAGTCTTCTTTACTGACATTCGTTCTTTCATGATTCAATTTCTCTCTTGAGTAGTTGAAATAGCTCCAAGTTACTTGGCAGGAAAGCTCCGCTTCAAAAGCGCCTATTCAAATATGAGAGACTATATCACGCCAGCTATCCTGGAGGGGTACCGAGCCACTATAGATGAGTTACAATACTAGTCTATTTGGAGACTCACAGTACAAACTTACCATCCAAGTTTATGCTCACCTTTTGTTCCTTGTCTTGCATCGAGATCCACTTGAACGAGGGTCCCTTGTGAATTTTTAAAGACGACACAAAAGGCTATTCACTTGAGTCGGCCACTGGACTTTCCCCTCGCAGTGATGTTCTTCCTTATAGCTGATTGACCTGGTCTGATATAGCTCTATAGCGTGCTCTAATAGCGGCCTCGTTGGGAGGTCTCCTTGAGGAGATTCAACTCAGGCCACTAGGAACAAGGTGGCTAGCTTCACCTTTCTTGAATAGCTTGATGAATGTTGGAGTGGCCGACTGAGGGGTGGCATGCCCCACTTCTTATCTTCCCACCAAAGCCTTGCCCTTGCGATGGCTCGACTCCACACAACTTATTATCCTCTCGATGTTCTACTGCTACACGCCTGAAAGACTTACAATCAAGAGAGAACTTCTCAATGAGATTTAGCTCATATGTTGTGATTCTTCAAAAAATAAAAGCCAAAGTATAAAACGAATAAATAAGATAAGCACCTTTCAAGCTTTCAGACTCTCTATCGATAACCACCTTAGACATCAGTTGATTCATAGCTTTAGTAGTTTCAGAATAAACAATAGAGTGAGCCATCTTCTTAGCCTACCGAGCAGTCATCATTGCCTCCCTTTATGCCTCAGGAGCGTCGATAACCTTCCAACCTTTATTGTTCAGCTCATTGAAGTCTTTTGGCTAGAACACTCTATTGATAAGTGATAACTCAAGGTACTGGTGGACCCATAACTTTTATCGCTTGATTTTGCTGGCCTCCAACAACACCCTAGTCGACACTTTCCTCTTTACTTTCGCCTTCCAGCTACTAGCCCTTCACTTTATTTTTCATCCCTAGTAGCCAGAATTTACTGACCGAAGAAAATTGGACAAGCTCGTGTAGGCCAAGCTATAATGAGAACAAATAGCTAAAGAGGCCAATGGACCACGAGATTCTCAGCTGGCGATAGAAGATGATGAAGTTCATATTGGTCACCATAGAGTTGGGTTTAATCAAGCCAAAATGATGCCATAGTTGGTGAAAAAGTAAGACAAATCGAGATAGAGTGGCAATCAAAGATTAAATCAAAATTGATCTTTGTAGAACAGGTGGTCGACGCCATACAAAATAGAAGATCGATTAAACTCGTCAATGACTCAGAGCTTGATGAGAGGGTTGAGGAGGCAAGTCTCTTACAACAACTGAACTTTAGCTTGGGTCATCAAAGATTAGTCGCTCTGAGCAACCAATCCAAAATCTTCAAGAGAGTATCGAGGAGCCTTTGATCGAGAACAAATAGTAGAAGATCGAGAGAATGAAAGGACAGAAAAAGTCAAAGTGAGTGTGATCTCATAACCCTGTGCTCTTTTATATATATAGGGAAATAGAGGAAGTCTAACCATTGCACAGGGACAAAAATGGAACTCAAAAACCGTTTCCATAATGAACTGACAGTGGGATAATATCAACACAAGAAAATGACACTAATAATTTTATTCCAAAGAAGGCACCTAAAATTATAATAAAATACCCACAAATTAGTTTGAGTTTAAATATTCTATAAGAGGATAAATCGCTGTTTTGACTGATACATACCCCAGTTGAACCAACCTCTTATACAAGATTTCCTCTCCAGACCTAAATTGAATCTGCTGATTTGACACAACTTGATCCTAAAACATAAGGTTTTTCTTCCGGACACCGAACAACCCTGCAAGAAGAGTCGTCGCCATCTCTTCCATTCTTTCCACCTTCTTCACATGAGCTGATAGCTCACGCACCTCCTCATCTTGTTAGATCGTTCACGATCAAGCAAAGGAGCTCTCAATTTTTTCCAGAAGTCGCGCTAGCAAGCCAGGCGACGTTTTGAATCAGTTACTTTTTGTCTGCGTCCTTCAGAGGGGACGCTAGGTTGACCAACCCCACCATCCTCCCTTGAGATTCAACCCTCTTCACATGGTGCCTAGTTTGCTATCTTGGATGCCCCCAACCATATTTGCACATACGCTAATAAAGGCCATATGATCATCCGAGATTATCAAAATCAGGTCATATTCACCAAGGAGCGTCATAAAACAAAAAATACTTTAGAAAAAGAAAAAATCCCACAAATATGATTGAAGCCCCTCTTACTTAAGAGTGGATTCCGTTGAGATATCATAATCGATGTAGCACCCTTACTAGCAGGCACTGAGGAAAGCAGCAGGAGGTCATTAGAGGCCATTTGAGCGAGAGGGTCAAACATATGGTCTTGTGCCCCAACCATAGGTTGGGCAATCGAATCGAAGGGCTTGTCGGCCGAC
>JXCR01015258.1:253541-278676 GCA_002079205.1 Phalaenopsis hybrid cultivar
GAGCCGAAAACGAACAACAGTTTGTTCGCTCGTGTTCGGCTCGAAAAAAAAAATTATCTAACTTTTTATATAACAGCATATTACATATATTATATTATATATTTTTATGTCTAAGTTTAAATCATAACATCTCATGTGGCAATGTGGTTAGTGTCTTTTTTTGTATATATTTGATCCAGGTTCGAATCCCACACTTTACATCTATTTTTCTCAATTTTAGTTTAACGAGCCAATATCGAGCCGAACACGAACACGAATATTTAAATCGAGCAGAACACGAATACACTGTTCACGAGCCGATTTCGAACACGAGCTATTTCGAACGAGCCAAACACGAGCCAAGCCTGAGCTCGCTCAAGCTCGGCTCGTTTACAGCCCTAGATGCCAGATATGTAAGTATAAAATAGAAATAAAAAGTAATAAAAGTTAGTAGGTATATGCATGTAAAAGTATTTTAAACGAGCATTTTTTCTGTGTGGACAGCGAACACAATTTTTTTTATGCTATCCAATAGGATTTAAAAAAATAAAATAAAATAAAAATGGCCCATTGACCTACGCAATAATTTTTCCTTTTAAAGAAATTTATTATGAATAAATTATTCTCTCGTACAGTGTCATGAACGGCTCAGGGGAGTGTGGAAGGAGATGGAGGAGACGAAGATGGCATTCGAATCAAGCAATAAGGTTACGCCTGCTGATGAGACGGCAATTCATCCTGCAGCGGAGGAGAACAACGTCGCCGGTGATCAGACCTTCACGGACGCAGCGGCATCACCGGCGGAGGGGGGAAGTTTTGGAAGGACTCTGCGGAGGCACCCGCTGGAGCATTCCTGGACATTTTGGTTCAACAATCCCTCTGGAAAGACGAAGGGAGCAGCCTGGGGAAGTTTCATTATCCCCGTCCACACATTCTCAACAGTCGAGGACTTTTGGGGGTAATGTCTCGCAGTCTCTGTGCATGAATCTATCGATTGCGAGGGTATTTAATAATCTTCGTCATTAAACTATGCGTTGATTTTTGGCCTTTAGGGTGAGCTGTTTGATGGCATGGGATGGGATGATTTAATTTTAGTAGATTCGTTATCAGATGTGGCCCATGGGAAAAGGTATTGTCTTTCTTGAATAAGTTTGGCAGTATAAATGAGAGTACAAAGAGAAAACAAATAAAGGAGATCAAATCTCCATCAGTATTTTATTCTAGCATATTTCTCATGTTTCTCAATATAGTTACTTATCTATTAGGTTAACGTTTTGCCAATGCTAGAGCATATATATCAATTAGCTCCAAAAGCCTTTATCCCACTAAAGAGTGTCACCTACATTGTGTCCTATTGAGTGTCATATTTTCATTTAACTCTAATAGATTAAGATTTTCTTTATACAATATGTCCAAAGTCTTTTTAGGTCTACCTCTGTCTTTCTTAACATAAGTCAAATCTATAACATCTACTCTCCTAACCAGATCATTAGTTGGTCGACGTTTAATGTGCCCAAATCATGTAGGACGACTCTATGTAATCTTGTCTTCCACTTGAGCTACATCAACTCTTTCACGTATAGATTCATTTTGTATTTTGTCTCTAAATGTAAAGCCACTCATCCATCTAAGAATTCTCATCTCAGCAACCCTCAACTTTGTTTTATGCTTCTTTTTTAAAGGCCAACATTCTTCTCCATAAAGTATTGTAGGTCTCACCACAATCTTATAAAATTTTCTTAAGGCCTAATTTGTACTTTTCTATTACACAATAGTTCGGATGCATTCCTCCACTTCAATCAACCAATTTGAATTCTACTAATAATATCCCCATCTATATCACCATCATTTTGAAAAATAGACTCGAGATATATAAAATTTAGACCAATTTGAATTCTATTAATGATTTGATCACCAATAGTTACAACTATACTACTAGAGCTACTATTACTAAAAATATGTTCCATATATTCAGTTTTAGATCTACTCAAACGAAGGCATTTAGATTCCAAAATGATACATAACCAAAATAAATTTAAGTTTTCTAGAGTTTTGATAAAGATATTTGTCAAATTTCTAAAACTTAAATATGAGTGAAAAAAACTTAAATTATGAGTAGTAACTTTTTGGTCAGCACAACATATTTAGTGGTGTGACAATCTATGATTATATGTGTAGTATATTTATAAACAATAGAATCATTGGCAATGTAGATAGCTACAAGATTTTGCCAATACAATGTTAAAACGAATTTGACTGATAGAAATTTTTTAATATAGATAACACTTTTTATTTGTATTTAAGCATATAAAATAATGTAACATAAGAATAATCATCTATAAAAGTGAAAACTTACTTATACCTTAGGTGGGACCAATTAGATAGGGCTTGGACATCAGATATCAAAATGAACAAATGCAAAAGGGATAATACGAGTTCTCATAAAATAGAAAAAGATACCTAATGATATTTTTCAAGCTGAAAGGCATTTCATTCAAATTTTGAAGCGAGATGGGAGTGTATTTGCTGAAGTCAATATGATAGTGGGTGAGCTAAATGACGATGTCATTAGATAGAGTAGTAATAGAAGAGAGGAAATCTTGACTATCAATCAGTAAATTTCATTGGCTTCGACATCCACTAATCATTGTATTAGTATTGAGAATTTGAAAATATTTTGAGAAAGATGAAATTTGCATGACAAATGCCATTTTTAATGAAAATATAAATGAAGAGCAAACAAAAACTTTAGGAAAATATAAGTGCATGAACAAAAGTGGCTATCGGGACTACCAGAGATCAAACGGCTCTTGACCCGTTTATCAGCAAGAACTTGTCAGGCAGATGAGGCCTAAAGAGGATAATAAAAGGTCAACCCGATACATCAGGCAACTAGGTAAAAGTCAAAGCACTAGTAGGTTGAGTATGAGTGGTCGAGAGCAAGTTGCTAAGTACGAGAGCCCGAGTGTGAGGACTAATAAAGGCAAAGGGCCTTTTTTTTCAGTTAAGAAGTCAATCAGGGGAAGTGCTCTCCATGACACCAACATTGGCGGGGATATGACCATTAAATACAGTTAGATGTACCTAAGGACCTAGGAATGGTATAAGCTTAAATACGTAATTTTGAGTATTCACTCCTATTTAGTCCTAGGACCGGTATAGGCTTAAATAAGTATTTTTTTAAGGATTTACCCTTATAAACAAGGTATATTAATTATAAACAGTAAGGCTCAGGATCCATGATTCAAACCTCAAATTGATGATCCTGATTTCAATCTTCTAATCATTGGAACTAGGGAGAAAATCTTTCCAATCTCCTCCATATTACTCTCTTGTCTTGTCCCAGTTGCTCATCCATCTCTTTCTCTTTATATCCTTTCCCATTCTCTCTCCTTCAGAACATTATATTCTTTGGGTGTGATTCAAGGATAAATCTTGGTTCAACACCTTGAAAGCGTGTGGTGAACGTGGATCATGCCATAAATAAGAAGAAGAGTAATGCAAGGAGAAAAACCTAGCCATCAAGAAGTTGTGAGCGACATGGATTGCACCAGAGATTTCATAACTCAGTAGTTCCATGAGCTTAATGAGCAGTGGTGAAAATGATTAAGGAAACTGATATTTGAGTTAACCCAAACAACAACAGGAATAACAAATATTATTGTTGAATCCAAAATAAGAGATTACAATCACACAAACGGAAATAAGAAATGACCATAAACACAACATTTTGAAATAGAAAATGGCGACAAATGACAACACCAAATCAAACTAAGGCGAATTTTGGGGTGGCGGTGATGGCATAAAGTTGGAGGCAATAATACACTCAAATTTGAAATCAGTGGAAAACCTAAAAGGCGAGGCAACTGTTAACCTGAGGACAATGGTTGTCACAAGCCCAAAGTAGTGATTGCTATGGACCTAATAATACGTCTAGAGGTGACAACAGAGGTAGTCTTGAAGGGGATGACAATGCTATAACAATGGAGGTCGTGATGGCGGTTTGTGGACAATGGCTACCACCAGCAACGTTGACACGAACTTTGATAAGTTGGTGGCTAGGTGTTGGCTAGTGGAGCTTTAGAGGAAGGCTTGATCCTTTTTTGGGGATTTGAATTTGTAGAAAATCCTCACTAATGACTAGGGCTGATTTGGGTTTATATTGTTTTTAATTTATTGCTTATATTAATTGACCATAAAAATAATCATAACTACATATGGAAATTCAGGAAATTTATGTTCAGCCTCTGGCTATGCTAACTTGGCCTTGTATCATCAATCAAAGAATTGCAATGTTTATGCTACATCATGATGACAGTTGTAATAAAAATTTGGAGTTTTGTGTCTTGGATTGACATGAAATAATGACAATAGGCTCTAACGTCTGCGAAGGATGTCAGGGAGTTGTTCCTTAACTTGAGAGCGATATTTGAGACATGACTTTCAGCGAGGGCTTGCATGGATGCCATAGTAATTCTAAGATGCGAAGTTTCATGAGAATCATGACCCAATGCTCTTCTATTGCTGAGGAATTGGGGGACAGGTTTAGGCCATTTTTACCTGATTGAGCCTCGACCCGGCAATTCAAGCATGTATAAACATTATCCAAACATTATTAATCAAATTGAAGTTTTCTCCAATTTGGTATTTTTGAGGTTTTCCAAGAATTGAGCTTTGCATGATAAGTTGTGTTTTACCAGAAGAAATTTGTATGATCCTAACACTATCCATCAGCTTCCCTTCTTCCATTTCATGTTTGTGAACTGAAACAGTCTGTTCTAACTACTGGCTGGCAGACTTTACAATAACATTCATCAGCCAAGCAGGCTGGCTGTTGGGGCAGACTTCCACTGTTTTAAACGTGGAATAGAGCCAAAATGGGAAGATCCAGTTTGCGAAAATGGGGGGAAGTGGACAATCAGCTGCTCCCGGGGAAGCATTGATGTGTTGTGGTTATACACTGTATGCCCCTAATCTCATCAAATTAAACTCTATTATTTCATAAATTCATCAAATTTCAACTCTAATCTTCTCTTCCTTTTGTTTGGTATCAGTTTTTGTTTTTTTTTTTTTTTTTTTTTTTTTTTTTTAAAAANTTTTTTTTTTTTTTTTTTTTTTTTTTTTTTTGTTTCTTAAAATAAATTAATATGTTTTTGAAAACCCCAAAAATAACTTTTGGTGTTTTCAGTTTTTTTAAAAATAATCATTTTCATATCGAAACATAAATAAAACAAAATTAAAAATAAAAGTCATCCCAAACGGCCCCTAAAACTTTTGGTCTTGTTTCCTGGTAGTTACTTGCGATGCTTGGCGAGCAGTTCAACAATNATCGAGCCGAACACGAACACGAATATTTAAATCGAGCAGAACACGAATACACTGTTCACGAGCCGATTTCGAACACGAGCTATTTCGAACGAGCCAAACACGAGCCAAGCCTGAGCTCGCTCAAGCTCGGCTCGTTTACAGCCCTAGATGCCAGATATGTAAGTATAAAATAGAAATAAAAAATAATAAAAGTTAGTAGGTATATGCATGTAAAAGTATTTTAAATGAGCGATTTTTCTGTGCGGACAGCGAACACAATATTTTTTATGCTATCCAATAAGATTTAATAAAATAAAATAAAAATTGGACCATTAACCTACGCAATAATTTTTCCTTTTAAAGAAATTTAATATGAATAAATTATTCTCTCGTACAGTGTCATGAACGACTCAGGGGAGTGTGGAAGGAGATGGAGGAGACGAAGATGGCATTCGAATCAAGGAATAAGGTTACGCCTGCTGATGAGACGGCAATTCATCCTGCAGCGGAAGAGAACAACGTCGCCGGTGATCAGACCTTCACGGACGCAGCGGCATCACCGGCGAAGGGGGGAAGTTTTGGANGATGATGAAGTTACAACAAAAGTGCTTTAAATATATTTAGTAGCCAATAACCTAAAAAAATATAATATGAAGTTATTATGTCAATGCTAAGTTAGTTAGGCCATTAAGCATAGAAGGAGCCATATATATCTAATTTGACAAGAGAGAGATGAGAGTAATTTCTCATTGTGATGTCCTAAGAAATGCTAAAGAAGTCATATAACGTGACGATCGTTGTTGTACCCCTTAAAATAATATTAATTGAACACTCAATATTGACTAAAATACTATCAATTTTAATATTGATAATAAATGTTATCATTGAGCATCAGTAAATAAGTCACCCATTTTTGTTCAATCTTTATTAGTGAATATTGATCAAAGTCCTAATCATTGAGCAAGAGATAAGAAAACCTTTACATAGTCTTAGTCTCTATAAGCTTAATAGACTTACAGATTCAATCTTATTCTTATTAAGAACTATCATAAATCACAATGATTTATGTAGCATGAAGCATTTGAGGTATGATGGATTATTCTTTCCAACATTGGTATGCGCTTTGTAGCCTTACAAAGTCAAGCACCACAACATGGTAGATCTTTTATGATTTTGATTTCCATTCTTCATAAACTTCTTCCTTTTTAATCCTTGAATCCTTCTTTACTCTTATTTGCACCGTTGTTCCATCAACTTTAATCGTTTCTAAAAAAATAATTGAATCCATGATAAAATTCATTCAAATTTTATGAACTTGCTTGACAAAAATAGTAACTTGTATTCTATTTATTAATTAAACTCTATGGTCAATTGTTTTCGGTAACTATCCTATTTCAATATGTTAAAATATTTTAACTTTACATATTTGATATATCTTTCAACAAGATTTCGAAAGGAACAATATTCATAAACTTTTTTTTTCATCTTTATGATTAATATGAAAGGCATAACATTCATTTGGGTTGGGGTGGTTTGGTGTCAGGCACATTGATAATGGATAATTAGTATATTTTTTTCACAAATTTAAATAATTAATAAGACTACAAATAAGTGCAAGAAGAACAATTTAGTTAGTTTTCCATATATCCCTTCAGGAATAATGAGACATTAGTTTTTATTTTATTTTATTTTGTTAATATATCAGAAAAATTGCTCAAACAAAAGTACTACTTATTGGGTGGCTTTTTATGATGACAATTCACCTCATATTTTCCAGTTTGAGGTTTTTGGAAACATTCATCAAGTTTTCAAGTATACGGCTCTTAAGTTGAAACTAATTGATCTTATTCTTCATTCTTAATATGGCTATTGGTGAGTTTGGATAACTTATACAACTATTAGCTCAATTTTATAACTAATGTAATAAATAAGTTTATGGTAGAAAGCTTAAGTGAGTGCAATTTGTGCAATTATCGCCTCAAAGTCTTGCACATCTAGCTTATAATTTTGAAAATGAGTGATAAATTATCGAGACAAGGTCGCTGCCTCAAATAATGGAGCTCATAAATTTTTAGATTGATTTTTTTTTGCACCACAATATTGGTTAACAAATTACATTCTGAAAGATACAAAGTAAGTTTAGTATAGGAGGCCTAGAGAATTATATCAATATAACTTTTTTAGAAGTGGTAAAATGAAGGTGACACCTTACCACATCATTCATGACTAGATATGAGATGTAATATATGAAGTGAGCCACATATTGGTTGGACCTAATATACCCTTTTTAAATAAAATGTTATCGTCTTAAAACACCATTAGAGTCGTTCCACCATATTTAAAAGTGAGAAGTTAGTAGCCAATTGAGCATTTCTTAGGATTGATCTCTCCTAGGATATCTTTGTGTTGCTTTCTTCCTAGATTTAACAGAGATATCATCCTCAAATAAATTATAGAAATTGAGGTGTTTAATAAAATACAAACATCGTCTTAATTATATTCGTTGATGTGAAAAGTGATTATGGATAAGAAGCATCTTGAGAGAAATGCTTTATTTGAACTACATTTATGAGATAATCTTCCATCCTCTAAAGCTAGTTAAAAATAGCATTATCATTATACTTTTAGCATAATGGAGTATGATCCCATTAATCATGAATTCATGATCACCAATAATCTATTTTATGGGTTGAGCCTTGATTCCAAACTTATATTTTAAAGAATGTTTAAACCACAGTTGTTAAGTGAAAGATAAGTAGAATCTTATTTAAGATTTAAATAAATTAAAAAAAAAACGATAAAAGCTCAATAAAATTTGCCTGAACTTCAAGAAAATTATTATATATAAGTTTGAGATACTATTTGTAAGAAAATGAAAGACCGAAACATACACAATTTCAAAGAGTGCATGAGCGTGTCTTTGAGTCTTTTTGTGTGTGTGTGTGTGTGTGCATGTGTGTGTGTGTGTGTGTGAGAGAGAGAGAGAGAGAGAGAACATCTCTCTAGAACATGAGAAAAAGAATTTTCTATCTGATTTTTCTAACAAGATTCTCTATTTATAGGTTAGAGCTAAGGTCAATGCCATTGAATGTGCTACATAAGTCTAAACCTCTTTTGGTATGATTGCCTCAAATGAGCATCACTTAAAAGAGGGAAAAAAATTGGGAATTTACATGCATCGCTCGCAATTCTCTTGCATTTACTTGTCTCACAACCAAACTTTGTTTTTTTGCACCCTAATCATCTTTCCATATGTATGAAAAGGTAGAAATAGTGTAATCCAGCTTTTCATATATAGGTTAAGGTGCTTAGAGGTGTAAAAATCAATGTTTGGGTGAAAGAGTACTTCTCTTTCATGTTTAATGAATATTGTTGGATGAGTAATACTTGTATATTGGTCTACTAATCTGACGAGTTTGCATGTTCAGTACCACATACTCAGTGCTATCATTGTATAAATTCAATTTCGACGACCCTTCTTTTAATTAGGATTCTCCTCAAGCTCTCATCATTAATGGAACGACTTGTCACTGGTGACTTATCGAATGACTCTCAGTCACTGCCTGTTCGTGAATTTTATGAAAAAAATCAGATCGGTTTAATCATTCAACATGAAGAATATGTATATCTTAGTTCAAATTTTGATTCATTTGTCATCTTTGAATCAAGCAAATGCAAATACATGATACATATTTTTATTTCATTTATAATTTATTTAGTAAAATAATATCATATATTTTTTGAGATAATGTAATTCTTTTTTATTTAAATTATAAATTAGATAAATTCAATTCCAAATTAGCTCCCATGATTATTATGTCAAATTTTAAATGTCATTTAGTGCAAATAGCTTTTTATGATCATGCTTTATGGCAGCAAATATATTTTGATGTACTTCTAATAAATAAAGGAAGATTTACATATACAACTTATAATTCTTATGTATTTACATATCCAACATTTGACTTCTATTTTTTTTTATTTTCTATCACTTTAATTATCTTTAAAAAGCGTGTTTCATTTTAAAAAAAAAATAGTAATAGAGGAGTTCTGATGTGATACGAAAAATTTAAGTTTCGTCATCGTAAAAGTAGATGTCAGTAGGGCTGTCAATTTGGCTCGTTGTTCGTGAACAGCTCGTGTTCGGCTCGCTAAGCTGCTCGTGCTCGGCTTGTTCGTTAAGCCTAACGAGCCGAACACGAACAAATTTTTAAGCTCGAAATGTAAACGANTATTTTTTGAGATAATGTAATTCTTTTTTATTTAAATTATAAATTAGATAAATTCAATTCCAAATTAGCTCCCATGATTATTATGTCAAATTTTAAATGTCATTTAGTGCAAATAGCTTTTTATGATCATGCTTTATGGCAGCAAATATATTTTGATGTACTTTTAATAAATAAAGAAAGTAAGATTTACATATACAACTTATAATTCTTATGTATTTACATATTCAATATTTGACTTCTATTTTTTTTTTCTTTTATATCACTTTAATTATCTTTAAAAAGCGTGTTTCATTTTAAAAAAAATAGTAATAGAGGAGTTCTGATGTGATACGAAAAATTTAAGTTTCGTCACCGTAAAAGTAGATGTCAGTAGGGCTGTCAATTTGGCTCGTTGTTCGTGAACAGCTCGTGTTCNTTATAATTCTCATGTATTTACATATCCAACATTTGACTTCTATTTTTTTTTTTATATATCACTTTAATTATCTTTAAAAAATACAAAAAACTGTGCGTGCGCCCGCGTGCCTGTGCGCGCTGTAAAAATAGATGTCAGATATGTAAGTACAAAATAAAAATAAAAAATAAAAAAAATGTTAGTAGTTATATGCATGTAAAAGCACTTTAAATGAGCGATTATTCTGTGCGAACAGCGCGCGTAATTTTATGTAAAAGTACTTTAAATGAGCGATTATTCTGTACGAACAGCGCGCGTAATTTTATGCTGTCGAATAAGATTTTATTAAGAAACAAAAATTAAAAATGGGCCCACTGTCCTGCACTACAATTTTTCCCTTTAAAGAAATTTAATATGAATAAATTGTTCTTTCGTGCAGAGTCATGAAAGGCTCAGGGGAGTGTGGAAGGAGATGGAGGAGACGAAGATGGCATTCGAATCGAGGAATAAGGTTACGCCTGCTGATGAGACGGCAATTCATCCTGCAGCGGAGGAGAACAACGTCGCCGGTGACCAGNTGCCAGATATGTAAGTATAAAATAGAAATAAAAAGTAATAAAAGTTAGTAGGTATATGCATGTAAAAGTATTTTAAACGAGCATTTTTTCTGTGTGGACAGCGAACACAATTTTTTTTATGCTATCCAATAGGATTTAAAAAAATAAAATAAAATAAAAATGGCCCATTGACCTACGCAATAATTTTTCCTTTTAAAGAAATTTATTATGAATAAATTATTCTCTCGTACAGTGTCATGAACGGCTCAGGGGAGTGTGGAAGGAGATGGAGGAGACGAAGATGGCATTCGAATCAAGCAATAAGGTTACGCCTGCTGATGAGACGGCAATTCATCCTGCAGCGGAGGAGAACAACGTCGCCGGTGATCAGACCTTCACGGACGCAGCGGCATCACCGGCGAAGGGGGGAAGTTTTGGAAGGACTCTGCGGAGGCACCCGCTGGAGCATTCCTGGACATTTTGGTTCAACAATCCCTCTGGAAAGACGAAGGGTGCAGCCTGGGGAAGCTCCATTATCCCCGTCCACACATTGTCAACAGTCGAGGACTTTTGGGGGTAATGTCTCGCAGTCTCTGTGCTTGAATCTATCGATTGCGAGGGTATTTGATAATCTTCGTCATTAAATTATGCGCTGATTTTTGGCCTTTAGGGTGAGCTGTTTGATGACATGGGATGGGATGATTTAATTTTAGTAGATTCGTTATCAGAGGTGGCCAAGGGGAAAAAGTATTGTCTTTCTTGAATAAGTTTGGCAGTATAAATGAGAGTACAAAGAGAAAACAAATAAAGGAGATCAAANATCTGGCAAGACGAAGGGTGCAGCCTGGGGAAGCTCCATTATCCCCGTCCACACATTCTCAACGGCCGAGGACTTTTGGGGGTAATGTCTCGCAGTCTCTGTACTTGAATCTATCGATTGCGAGGGTATTTGATAATCTTCGTCATTAAATTATGCGCTGATTTTTGGCCTTTAGGGTGAGCTGTTTGATGACATGGGATGGGATGATTTAATTTTAGTAGATTCGTTATCAGAGGTGGCCCAGGGGAAAAAGTATTGTCTTTCTTGAATAAGTTGGGCAGTATAAATGAGAGTACAAAGAAAGAACAAATAAAGGAGATCAAATCTCCATCAGTATTTTATTCTAGCATATTTCTCATGTTTCTCAATATAGTTACTTATCTATTAGGTTAACGTTTTGCCAATGCTAGAGCATATATATCAATTAGCTCCAAAAGCCTTTATCCCACTAAAGAGTGTCAGCTACATTGTGTCCTATTGAGTGTCATATTTTCATTCAACTCTAATAGATTAAGATTTTTTTTATACAATATGTCCAAAGTCTTTTTAGGTCTACCTCTGTTTTTCTTAACATAAGTCGAATCTATAACATCTACTCTCCTAACCAGATCATTAGTTGGTCGATGTTTAATGTGCCCAAACCATGTAGGACGACTTTCTCTAATCTTGTCTTCCACTGGAGCTACATCAACTCTTTCACGGATAGATTCATTTTGCATATTGTCTCTAAATGTAAAGCCACTCATCCACCTAAGAATTCCCATCTCAGCAGCCCTCAACTATGTTTTATGCTTCTTTTTTAAAGGCCAACATTCTTCTCCATAAAGTATTGTTGGTCTCACCACAATCTTATAAAATTTTCTTAAATCCTAATTTGTACTTTACTATTACGCAATAGTTCAGATGCATTCCTCCACTTCAACCAACCAATTTGAATTCTACTAATAATATCTCCATCTATATCACCATCATTTTGAACAATAGACCCGAGATATCTAAAATGTTCGCATCTTTTAATCATTTGATTACCAATAGTTACAACTATACTACTAGAGCTACTACTAAAAATGTGTTCTATATATTCAGTTTTAGATCTACTCAAACGAAAGTCTTTAGATTCCAAAATGATACATAACCAAAATAAATTGAAGTTTTCTAGAGTTTTGATAAAGATAATTGTCAAATGCTAAAACTTAAACATGAGTGAAAAAAACTTAAATTATGAGTAGTAACTTTTTGGTTAGCACAACATATTTAGTGGCGTGACAATCTATGATTATATGTGTAGTATATTTATAAATAATAGAATCATTGGCAATGTAAATAGCTACAAAATTTTGCTAATACAATGTTAAAACGAACGTGACTGATAGAAATTTTTTAATATAGATAACACTTTTTATTTGCATTTAAGCATATAAAATAATGTAACATAAGAATAATAATCTATAAAAGTGAAAACTTACTTATACCTTAGGTGGGACCAATTAAATAGGGCTTGGACATCAAATATCAAAATGAACAAATGCAAAATGGATAATACTATTTCTCATAAAATAGAAAAAGATACCTAATGATATTTTTCAAGCTGAAAGGCATTTCATTAAAATTTTGAAGCGAGATGGAAGTGTATTTGCTGAAGTCAATATGGTAGTGGGTGAGCTAAATGACGATGCCATTAGATAGAGTAGTAATAGAAGGGAGGAAATCTTGACTATCAATCAGTAAATTTCATTAGCTTTGACATCCACTAATCATTGTATTAATATTGAGAATTCGAAAATATATTGAGAAAGATGAAATTTGCAAATGCCATTTTTAATGAAAATATAAATGAAGAATAGACAAAAACTTTAGGAAAATATAAGTGCATGAACAAAAGTGGCTATCGGGACTACCAGAGATCAAACGGCTCTCAACCCGTTTATCAGCAAGAACTTGCCAGGCAGAAGAGGCCTAAAGAGGATAATAAAAGGTTAACTCGATATGTCAGGCAACTAGGCAAAAGTCAAAGCACTAGTAGGTTGAGTATGAGTGGTCGAGTGCAAGTTGCTAAGTACGAGAGCCCGAGTGTGAGGACTAATAAAGGCAAAGGGCCTTTCCTTTCAGTTAAGAAGTCAACCAGGGGAAGTGCTCTCCATGACCCCAACTTTGGTGGGGATATGACCATTAAATACAGTTAGATGTACCTAAGGACCTAGGAATGGTATAAGCTTAAATACGTCATTTTGAGGATTCACCCCTATTTAGTCCTAGGACTGGTATAGGCTTAAATACGTAATTTTTTAAGGATTTACCCCTATAAACAAGAGATATTAATTATAAACAGTGAGGCCCAGGATCCATGATTCAAACCTCAAATTGATGATCCTGATTTCAATCTTCTGATCATTGGAATTAGGGAGAAAACCTTTCCAATCTCCTCTATATTACTCTCTTGTCTCGACGTAGTTGCTCATCCATCTCTTTCTCTTTATATCCTTTCCCATTCTCTCTCCTTCATAACACTATATTCTTTGGGTGTGATTCAAGGATAAATCTGGGTTCAACACCCTGAAAGCGTGTGGTGAACGTGGATCATGCCATAAATAAGAAGAAGAGTAATGCAAGGAGAAAAACCTAGCCATCGAGAAGTTGTGAGCGACATGGATTGCACCAGAGATTTCATAACTCAGTAGTTCCATGAGCTCAATGAGCAGTGGTGAAAATGATTAAGGAAATTGATACTTGAGTTAACCCAAACAACAACAGGAATAACAAATATTATTGTTGAATCCAAAATAAAGGATTACAATCACACAAACAGAAATAAGAAATGACCATAAACACAACACTTTGAAATAGAAAATGGCTACAAATGACAACACCAAATCAAACTAAGGAGAATCTTGGGGTGGCGGTGATTGGCGAGGGTTCGGACCTCCGGAGAGGTAGCAAAGGGCAGAGGATGGGCTGGAAGGTAGGGTGGCAGAATTGGGGCGATGGTGATCGCAAACGGGAGGTAAGAAACTGTCGGAACAGTGAGAAGATGGGCTATATTGCATGGTGAAAGTAAGGGCGAGGGGCTGGGCAAAGGCCAGACATCAGGAGAAGTAATATTCTGGACTTATGCAGCAAGTGGGAGGGCAGTGGCAGCGTATGGGGATGCGGTGGACTGTAAGACAATAAAAGGTTGGCTGTCTAGGATGGCGACAGTGAGAAAAGTGAGAAAACTGCAGAAGAACAACAAAAGGCTATTGCCTGGATGGTTGCAATGGAAAGGAATGTGTGGTAGCAAAGAGGGGGGGATGCAGAAGTGTTGTGGAAGGATAAATTACCACTTTGGGAACAAGATAAAGTTGGAGTACCGCTCTACCCTCGGATATAACACCGGAAGGGAGAAACGAATGTCGGCAACTATCCTAAATAACCTATCCAAAAACTGTCTTCCAAACCTTAACACAAACACACACACGCATATAGAAATGACTAAAAAAAATGAAGGATAATAGAAAAGAAAACATACAAAAGAAAAACAAAAGATTGTTTGGGCCCTTCTTCAGCGCCTTATCTGCAATTCAGCGGAACACAGAAGCATCGCCTCGCGTCAGTCTGTTGGGGTTTGGGGAGCTTCGACCTTATCTGTCAAAGCTTTTGAATTCTGATAGTATGACATCAGGTCAAGCAAGTTGATGGTAACAGAGTTATTGCAACTGCCCTGTAAGTCGATCATGTAATCATTGTCATTTTAAGACACATTCTGATAGAACAAGTATCAATTCTTTTTTTAGCACAACCTGAGACGACTCTATAGATAGATGAATATTTTCACGGTTCAGGACGGAAACCATTACATCTCTAAACTATTTCTCTCACATTTCATGCTCTGTTGGGCATATTTAATAAACAAGTATGTAAAGACGATATAACTCTGGGACAAAATCTATGGTTGGGCAAATCCCACTAAAAACCACTCATGAGAGGTCTTTTCTTCTTCTTTGGTGGGACCGAGATCCCATTATAAGATTTTTTTTCCCACCAAACTCCTAAAGCAGTTTTCAACACTGTGGTTTATCTCTCCTATATGACTATCTATCAGTGGGTATATTGCTAAACTGAATTTGATATCCAAATAAGTTCACATATTATTCCAAAAGTGACGCAAATGATTCCATCTTTGATATGTTGAATCTTCCCAGTCGAGGAAACACAAGAAGTACTCTATACATCTGAAAAGTTTGAAATTCCCTTATATGGGATTGTTATGTTTCTAGTGTCAATTCCTCGAATTTAGGATCTTCTTGGACCACCAATGTTAATTCTATTGGAGTCTCTCTCATGGGCTTAACTTGACCTATGTGCTTTTCTTCTTCGTTAATTAGAATCACACTACTTTATGTCATCACCTTCTTTTGTATCTACTGTAACATTAGTCATTTCTTCACCAACTCCCTGCTCAATGAAATAGATTGTAACTTTATTATGGCAATCTGTTACACTGTGCCCAAAACTGTGGCACTTAATGCGCCTTCTGGCTTGGATAAATTTGGGAATGTCGGTTACCCTCACATGTTCTCCACTCTCAATTAGTTTCTTTTCAAATGAAAGCTTGGGTAGTCCTCAGGTGTACTCTTACTCTTCAATCCTAGGGTTGAATTCTACGTGTAAGGTGTGGAGGTCATCCAATAATGTTGCTATAATTGTTGAGGTCTTATGAACATATCTTGCCTATAAAGTGCGAGTAAGTACTAGCGCTGCTACTCTCATTTCATCTCGAACTAAGTAATGATCTTGTACTTTTCCTCATACTGGCATAGGTGTTTCAAATTTTTTTATCAAAACAATGCACTCTTTTTTGACTTGTTGGCGTCTATTTTCATCATTCTATTCAACGAGATGGCTAGCAACACAGAAAAATTTCACTGTCTACAGCCACTCGATGAACTTATATGCATCCAAGTGATCGTCAAAATATGACAAATTCACATTTACTTTAAGATCCCAGATTCTCTGATATTTCATTCTAAATTTGCGGGATGGTGGTTCTTCATCTTTGGAATATGTTTGGTAGAAAAGATTCTTTGTATTCTTTCGATCTTCCATGTCACATTGTGACTATGGATGACCCTTCTAGATTGACTCCTCTTAGAGGTGGCATGCCTCTGTTGCAATTGAAGGATTTTTTCTCACATCCTCCATAGAAGGTTCTCGGACATCTCTTTGTTGATTTCTCATAAACAACATTATGGCATTTCCTTCCAATTAGGTCTCCAACAATTGTCTTTTCAGGTGGCGTGGACGGTGTTTGGGTTTGGGTAGGTAGAAGAAGGCGTATAGGGATGATATAGAGGGGCAAAGAAAATTTTTTGGTGTATGGTTTGGAGACTTTTCAGGTGGCGTGGACGGTTTTTGGGTTTGGGTAGGTAGAAGAAGGCTTATAGGGATGATATAGAGGGGCAAAGAAATTTTTTTGGTGTATGGTTTGGAGAAAATCAGTAAAGGGAAAAGATGTTGGGTAGGGACAAGGTTGGGTATTAGGGTTTAAGGTACTAGCGCTAATATATTGAATGGAATTAAATATTTTAAGATGAAAAGTAAATGTTCAAGTCAATCTGGTCACTCTCTTATGATACTTGATAAGGAAGCTATTGTATCCATGCATGAAAATGGAAATGATTATACCTTTATTGGTACAAATTTTCAACAGTACTCTTAAGATAACTTAAGATATAGGAAAAAGAAAGTTTAATTGAATGAAAATGATTTAATAAATCTTTTTATGAAAATATAAAGCTTATTTTATAGATTCATCAACATATTATTTTGAGCAGTCATGTTTAAGCATCTGCATAATAATTTAATGTATATAAACATATAATTATTCACTAAATTGTTTTAAATTTAATTTGTTTTTCTAATTGTTCTTTCATGAACACTTATTAGATTGACACGAATGTTAGGAAAACATTTGTTTACAGGAGGAGAGAAACTATTAAAAATAGGTAGCAAATTGTTTGGTTTCTTCATTTTGTCATTTTTATTTTTATTAGTGTTTCAATCTGGATTGTTTTATATATATATTTTTAGATGATGTTTACCATGGTTTGTGAGTTAGTGGATTTTTAATTGTTGGATATTATTGTTATTATTCTTACTATTCGATTGCTATTTTATCACAATATGATCATTTGCTCCCACCTTGATTAATTTCAAGCTCTCGGGTCATGTCGTGACATAATGAACCCATGGGAAATAGTTGTGAAAAACTTGATGTAATGACTAAAATAAGCTCCAAGTTAGTGATCACGACAATTAAAAGGGTGATGGATATTATAAATTGAAAGGTGGTATTTCTGGAAAGCATAAAGTTGGAGGCAATAATAAACTCAAATTTGAAATCNCTCGTTTAAACAAATTTAGTAAAAATGTACTTAAAATATATGAAATTTTAAGAATTTTTTTAAATTAATAAAAATATTTTAAAATTAGCTTTATATATTTTATATTAAGTAATTTCTTATTATTTTTCTCCTAATTACTCATTCTATTTATGATTGTATTATAACATCAACTCAAATTAATATTTTTTTCTCTTTTATAATAAATATGTAAACTTATAAACCGGCTGAAACTTTTAGATTTATGCTCGAGCTCGAGATTGAACTTGCTTAATTTATCAAGCTCAAATGGCTCGAGCTCGGCTTTACTCAATTACTCTTCTATTCCTAATGCATTATGTTCATCTCACAAGTCAATTCCTGTCAATGGCGTCTTAGGCCTCTTCTCATCTTCTACTTCCAGAGAAGCTTTTTTCCCTTAAAAAATTATGCCCAGCCCACACACTTTAACCATTTCTTCTGAAAGTTTTCACTCTGCTTTTCAAAGTTCCAAGACATTTATGAACTGCAATTTAACGTTGAAATTTGCTGTTACTGATTCAACAGGTGAGCATTGGCAGGCAGTGGAAGGACTTCCTTGATTACAACGATACGATTGGCTTCATACTTCATGTAAACTGTTTGGAAGACTTGCATGCATACCACTCAATTCTTATGTATTTACATATCCAACACCTAAAGTTCAATTTTTGACACGTTGTATGTTGCATTTTAAAAGTTCAAATAGTGATATTTTTGACGTGATATGAAAAATACATATGAATTTAGTAGTATGTATGTAAATGCCTTATTTTATGTTTTATTATTCCTTATGATGAGTAATGTTAAGTGCTAAACTATTGCTTGCTAAGGTTGACGCTTCTGCTTTCAGGATGATGCGAAGAAGCACGAGAGACATGCAAAGGGTCGTTACCACGCATGAGATTTATGATGTTTGTGCTTTTGTGATGATGAGCGAAGTTATGATAGAGAAATGTGGCATTAAAACCCAGTTGTAGATGTGGGATTCTATTAAAATTTATGAGTAGTATTATAGGAAAAATTATTCTATACGGATTGGACGCAGCTTGCGTGCAGTGTCCGATCCGGACCGTAAATAACTTGATTTACGGTCCTGATGTATTTCGGTGGGCCCCACCTGAAATTTTTTATTTTTTCTTTTTAAAAACGGAAATAATACTGACCGTAGATCACCGTGATCTACGGACAGGATCGAACACCGCATGCAGAGATGCATGCGGTGTCCGTACGCAATAATTCCTCGTATTATAGCCCTAAATATTCGTAGTATAAATTTATAAATGCTCAAGAAATAATGTAACTAAAGAATATTATCTTTAATATATGATGGTGCAACTTTTTAAATTGGTAGTTAACAGCTTTGCCTTTTAAGGAAAAATATTACATCAGCGCTACTTTCATAGAGCTATGTTTGGAGTCCGATAGAAAAATATAAAAAAAAAAAACTGGTATAGCGTTTGAGAATATTCTTCATGTGTTATTCCTCATTATTCAGGTGTTATTGTGGTGGTATTTATGTGCTATTGTGTTTTTGGAATATTCATGGTGTTATAATAACACAATAACACATCAATATCACCACAATAACACCTGAATAAAGTGGAATAACATAGGAGGAATATTCTCTTGTGTTACCGGGCTGGATCACAGAAAAGCGCACGTGTTTCCTTGAAGCCATGTGTCTGCATATCAGTGGACTTCAAACGTAGTTCTATGTTAAGAGTCTTGATCTAATATTTTTCCTGTTTTTCAATATTAGGATTTCAGTTCAAAATCTAGCACATAAGGGTGCATATATGAGTTAAAAAATAAAAATCTAACATATGATCTTTAAGATGAGCCAAAGAAAGGGTGATTTATATGTGTACCACATAATTTGGATATCTTTACAAATCCGACACCTAAACTTATTTACTTAATGTAATACTTTTCTGAGCTGCATAAGAAATTAGTCTTATTTTATTGATGGGCAAAATGGTGCACTCTTGTTCACTGTGAAGAATAGGGAAATTTACAGATGTAGCATGCAAGTCCTATGGTTTACCTACCTCACACCTTAACTTACATATGCACGCATAGCACTTTGACTATGTGAATTTGACTATTAAAAAGTGATAATTAGTGTTATTTTTGATGTGATATGAAAGAATTTGTTATGTCTGTAAATATGAAAATTTTAGTATTAGATACGGAAGAATAATGTGTTATAACTTATGATTTATTAGGGGGGGTTATAACATTTTCTTAAAAAAAATAGTCATAAAATTGTTATGAAGAGATGATTTTTCAAAAATTGATATATATATATATATATATATATATATATATATATATNCTTATGATGTTTGTGCTTTTGTGTTAATGAGCGAAGTTATGATGGAGAAATGTGGCATTAAAACCCATTTGTAGATGTGGGATTCTATTAAAATTTTTGAGTAGTATTATAGCCCTAAATATTCATAGTATAAATTTATAAATGCTCAAGAAATAATGCAACTAAAGAATATTATCTTTAATATATGATGGTGCAACTTTTTAAATTGGTAGTTACCAGCTTTGTCTTTTAAGGAAAAATATTACATCAGGGTTCTTTTCGTAGAGTTACGTTCGGAGTCCACTGATATGCGGACACGTGGAAGTGATAGAAAAAAAAAAAATTTTGTTGTAGCGTGTGAGAATATTCTTCCCGTGTTATTCCACATTATTCAGGTGTTATTGTGGTGGTATTTATGTGTTATTGTGTTCTTAGAATATTCTTGGTGTTATAAGAACACAATAACACATGAATATCACCACAATAACATCTGAATAATATGGAATAACACAAGAGGAATATTCTCCTGTGTTATCGGGTCGGATCACATGAAAGTGCGCGCGTTTCCTTGAAATCATGTGTCTGTATATCAGTGGACCCCGAATGCAGTTTTATGTTAGGAGTCTTGATGTAATATTTTTCCTGCCTTTAAATATTAGGAGTTCAGTTCAAAATCTAGCACATAAGGGTGCATGCACGAAGTAAAAAATAAAAATCTAACATATGATCTTTGAGATGAGCCAAAGAAAGGGTGATTTATATGTGTACCACATAATTTGGATATCTTTACAAATCTGACACCTAAACTTATTTGTAATACTTTTCTAAGTTGCATAAGAAATTAGTCTTATTTTATTGATGAGCAAAATGGTCCACTCTTGTTCACAGTGAAGAGTAGGGAAATTTATAGATGTAGCATGTAAGGCTTATGGTTCACCTACCTCACACCTTAACTTCCATATGCACTCAGAGCACTTTGACTATGTGAATTTGACTATTAAAAAGTGATAATTAGTGTTATTTTTGATGTGATATGAAAGAATTGTGTTATGCATGTAAATATGAAAATTTTGGTATTAGATATGGAAGAATAATGTGTTATAACTTATGATTTATTAGCGGTGGCTATAACATTTTCTTAAAAAATAGTTATAAATTTGCTATGAAGAGATGATTTTTTTCAAAAATTGTTATGAATATTATATATATATATATATATAACACTTTGATGTCATAATTTATGCATGCCAAATTATATATCACTTTTAAAAATAAATAAAAGTGATTTTATTCATGTATGTGAAGGAATACTTAATCTTTCTCTGACTCACTAATTGAAAGCATTGGTTACATATTTATCTCTATAGATTAGGAATACTTTTAATAGATAAAAGGTCATGCAATTAGATCTCATTTAATTAGGTTACATATTTTACTAGATTTCTTATAATTCAACTTTCTATTATACAACCATCATATATATTACTTTTCATAACACTGCCCTTTAAGCTGGAGCATAGATGTTTATCATGCCTAGCTTGTTACAAATATAAGCCAGCCTAACTCCAGTAAGGGACTTTATGAATATGTCCCCTAGTTGTTCATTGATCCTTACAAACTATAAAAATTAAATATTGTTGAATCTTTCCAATAATGAAATGATAGTTTGTTTTAATGTGCTTTGTTCATTCATGGAAGTTAGGGTTTGAGACAATATGGATTGCAGCTTTGTTATCGCACCAATGCTTTGTTGGAATCATCGTCTTAAAACTCATTTCAACCAACAATTAAGAGACATGCATCAATTCACCTGAAGTTTGTGTCATTACTCGATGCTCGGATTCTACATTGGATCTTGACACGATATTTTATTACTCTTCCATGAGACCAAATTAATACCAACAAAAACATAACATCCTATAATGGATCTCTGATCAATCTCAGAGCTTGCTCAATCCACATCAAAGAAATATTCAATATTTCTATGCCCATAATTTTAATATAGATTAACTTGTCAATGTACTCCTTTGAGTAACATATTATCTGTTTCAAAGCTGACCAATGATGGACCGTAGAGGAAAGACATGAATTTATTTATAGTGTTAACTGAATGAGCAGCGTCGGGCTAACTCACTATCAAATAGTTTAGATTTCCCACATACCTCCTATATCTTTTAGGATCACTGAATGACTCTCTATTCTTTTTAAGTTGTTGATTGGAAAACTTCAGAGTACTACATTATTTCACTCCTAAATTTTCAGTTTTTACTAATAAATCGAAAACATACTTTCGTTGAGATAAAAATATACGTTCTTGTTTTTTGATACCTCAATCTCCAAGACGTGTTTCAATCAAGTCTTTATTGTTCACTAATTTTGAAGAAATGATTTCAATGATAATATTATTTTTCACATCACTTTTAGTACTAGTAATGTNAAACTTCATCTTTCTGTGACTCACTAATTGAAAGCATTGGTTACATATTTATCTCTATAGATTAGGAATATTTTTAATAGATAAAAGATCATGCAATTAGATCTCATTTAATTAGGTTACATATTTACTAGATTTCTTATAATTCAACTTTCTATTATACAGCCATCATATATATTATTTTCCATAACACTGCCACTCAAGCTGGAGCATAGATGTTTATCATGCCTAGCTTGTTATAAATATAAGTCACCCTATATTAAGGGACTTTATGAATATGTCCCCTAGTTGTTCATTGATCCTTACAAGCTATAGAAATCAAATATTGTTGAATCTTTCCAATAACGAAATGATAGTCTGTCTTAATGTGCTTTGTTCATTCATGGAAGATAGGGTTTGAGGCAATATGGATTGCAGGTTTGTTATCGCACCAATATTTTTTCGGAATCATCATCTTAAAACTCATTTCAACCAACAATTAGAAGGCCTGCATCAATTCACTTGAAGTTTGTGTCATTACTCGATGCTCAGATTCTACATTGGATCGTCACACAATATTTTATTACTCTTCCATGAGACCAAATTAATTCCAACAAAAACATAACATCCAGTAATGGATCTCTGATCAATCTCAAAGATTGCCCAATCCGCATTAGAGAAATATTCAATATTTCTATGCCCATAATTTTAATATAGATTAACTTGTTCATGTACTCCTTTGAGGTAACATAGTATCTGTTTCAAAGCTGACCAATGATGGACCGTAAAGAGAAGACATGAATTTACTTATAGTGCTAACTGAATGAGCAGCGTCAGGCTGACTCACTATGAAATAGTTTAGATTTGCCACATACTTGTCTTTTAGGATTACTGAATGACTCTCTATTCTTAGTAATTTGTTGATTGGAAAGCTTCAGAGTACTACATTATTTCACTCCTAATTTTCCAGTTTCTGCTAATAAATCCAAAACATACTTTTTTCGAGATAAAAATATACCTTCCTGCTTTTTGATACCTCAGTCCCCAAGAAGTGTTTCAATCAAGTTTGTTCTTTAGTGTTTAACTAATTTTGAAGAAATGATTTCAATGATAATATTATCTTCACATCACTTTTAGTAGTAATAATGTTATCAACATGCACCACAATTAGAATGTATAATGTGATCACTTTTATTTTTTTGCATCACAAACCCTTCTTCCATTGGCTAAATTTTCCGAACTATGCCCAAGGACTTTGTTTCAATCCATATAATGACTTCCGAATATGACATACTTTCTCAGATTCTCTTGAGCAACAAACCCTAGAAGTACCTTCATGTATACGTTTCCAAACCCAGGAAGGATTCTTCATATTAAATTGTTGTAGAGGCTAATTATTCATTGTGACCAAGGACAGAAATAGACACACCAAATTCAACATAGTTATCGAAGTGAATGTGTTCAAGTATTCAATTCTATAAGTTTTAGCATAACTCTTAGCAAAAAAATGAGCTTTGAGATGAGCTACAGATCCATCAGAATGAAACTTAACTGTCAATATCCTTTTTCAACCAACAAACTTCTTGTTAGATGGTCGTTCAACTAGCTCCTAAGTTTCATTATCTGTTAAGGCCTTCATTTCATCAAGCATCACTGCTCGGCGCCCAAAATAGGGTAGGGCTTGTTGAACAAATCTCAAGTCCTCAACAAAGTCGAGAGATGCAACAAACTATCAAGACGTAGAATATAATTATATATAATTAACACAAGAGAAAATAAGATATGTGGATTAATATTTACCTCTTAGAAGAATAATAGATACATCAAGATCACTAGGAAGAGGATCCACTGACAAAGATGATATCGGTGTTGGACTAAGATCATGGGAATAAGATTTTTCTAGAGTAAAAATTAGTGATTGGTGGTCTGACCTGAGGCACTGGTGGTGGAGGTGGAGCTGAAGTAGGATCTAAACTAATTATATAATGTATTAAGAACTCATCAGAATCTTAGGAGAATTTAGGCACCGATGAGTTATCAAAGAATGAGATTATTTCATGAAATGTGATGTTAGCATAAACCATGTACCTATTTTGGAGAGGGGAAAACATCAATACCATTTTTACAATTGAGAGCATCCTAAAAGACACACCTTATTGTTTAGAAACATGTAGATAATTATTATAAACAAGACAAGTACACACAAATATATGTGGTTCAATTTGAAGAGAGATTTGTTAGAAATAAAACTTCATAGGGTATCTTGTTCTATAAAAAAACAGAAGACATTCGATTGATCAAAAAATATGCATTGAAAACTGGATCAACCCAAAAATAGCATCACTACGCGGCACAAAAGGATTTAAAATATGAAGTGACACAATCGAGATTTCATAAATTAAAGTCTAGCAATATGAGAGAAATCATCCACAAACATGATAATATATTTAAATTCATTAAATAAAATAAGGCAAAAATGAACCAACACAAAATTATGACTAACACTTATGTTCTTTTTTAGAGTAGAAGACAAATAATGGTGTTTAGCAAATTGGCACGACTCACAATCTGAAGAAGATAAATGTTGAAATTATGGGTATAACTTAGCATTGGTAGTGATGAGTGTCTTAATCAATAATGGATCTCATATAGAGATAAGATGTTATAATAGGATAGTTCACTATTTAAAATGTATAGCCCCTCACCTCCCATACACCCCCC
>JXCR01015285.1:9930-39107 GCA_002079205.1 Phalaenopsis hybrid cultivar
CGAGGTTATAAACACGGTTCATTCGTTTTGAGGTTACTGGAAGGTTACAAGCCTGTTATCCGAGCGGTACCGCGGTAATGGCCCTCTCGGTTATAAATCCTGTACCTCTCAGTTATAACTCGGTTATAATCGAGCGGGCCGGGTCGACGGGTCGCGTCTGAATGAATGCGGTGGGACCGACTGTGCTGATTTGTCAATAGCCCGTTGGAGGACGCATGTATCGCTGCGTACGTCTTATGTACGCAAATTTTTTCCTTGGTATAGGGCTTTGGACATCCATTATTACTTTGGTGGGGATTTAATATTCTTAAAAGGTTTTACTTGTATACATTTTAGCTTTATGAGAAGATTTGCTATGTTATTTTCTATATTTTTGTTGTTGGATTTAATGATTATACATGAAGACTTTTAGTTTAGTTTATTTACTAGATCAATAAGTTTGAAACCTTCTCTTCTATCTTTGCGAGCATTTTCGAATTATGTTGTGTAGGGAATGTGCTTCTCTACTTTAAATTGTTCTTAATATAAATAAAACTAATGGCTATGTGCTGATTTCAAGAGGGGAGGAGTTTTGACTTTCAAGCGGCAGTTGAATGATGACTATGCATATAGATGAGCCAGAAATTAAATTAGATTTGAATTGAAACTTACTAATAAGAGACATTTGAAGAAGAGTTTTGGATGATTAATATAAAGGTGGGTTGGATATTTATTGATCATAAAGCGCTATTATTGATCTTAGAGTAATGGCTTTTGACTAATAATGTTAAAGAAATACTGACTTTTTAAAGATATTGTTCATGGAATATTTTTTTCACAACTCATCTTGATGAAATAGCGGAAAAAAAAACCTATGTTTCATTGGTAAATGAGCATATACAATAGGTTGCATAATGTCACGGACTAACTTATCTCTAATCACCTGTGTGGTTTTAGCCTCTTTCTTGACACTAAATCAATCTAGCTCTCACAACGCTTGAACTTGTAAGCACAAAACACTCTAAGAAGAGTAGAGAGAAGTATTGGAGAAAAGAATACTTCACTAAGAAAGAAAAGATTACAACACTTGAAAGCTTGGAAGCTTTACTTGGATCCTTTCTTGGATGTATACAAATGAGGGGGGGGGGAGACTCTTATTTATAGTCTTCTACAAGACTAAGGGAACATTCTAGATTACATTAGAATAAACTAATTTCTAGATAGTTCTACATTATTCTGTATATATACATGATTCTAAAACTTTCCAGAATATTCTAAAATTCTCTTAAAGCTTGTTTTTTCCAGCATATTTTTTGAATTATGTAGAACCTTCTAGAATTCTTTGGAATATTCTTCTTCTTTCTAGTTTTTTTTTTATAGAATGTTGTGAAATCTTCTAGAGTCCATTGGATTGCTCTCTACATTCTGAGCTTCTCTAGAATCTTCCTTTCTCATGTTTAGCTTGCCAATTATTATTGAAGATGGAGGAGCGTGATACTCTCCCCCTCTTAAGCTTGCATTACCCTCATTGCAACTTTCCCTTGGCACTCGGACGAGCTTTCTTTGTTAGCTCTTGAAAAACTTAGTTTTTCCTTAGTGGTATGGGGGAGGGGTGTCATGCAGTGAGACTTCATCGTTGGTGGCATAGTGCTTGGCTCCAGGCTAATAAGATGATTTTTCTCCCTCCTTGGTGGTAGTTCTTCAAGAACCTCCACCACTTCCCTTGGCATGCCTCCTTCTTCATCGAAGTCTTGAAGAACCAAGTAACTCCCCTTTTTCTTATGGAATGCCCTCTTTGGATTAGATGGCCTATGACACTTTGACTTCCTGCTTATTAGACCTTGTTAATGGTACTAATCAAGCTTGATTCCCTTCCATGATGCACATGCTATTGGGGAATGACATTGGGAATGCTCCTGCTTGATCCAATCAGTTCATCCCTTGAACAACTTTAAAATCATCCATCAAAACGACAGAGAATTCTAAGGCGTCTGACCACGCTTCAAAATTGGTCTTTACTCCTCTGACTATTCCAGGGATTGGTATTTCTACTGAATTTACGACCTTGATGGAACCACCTCCTTTAGTCATCTGCAAACCCAATTTCTTTGTTTCCTCGGTGGAGATGAAGTTATGGGAAGCACCTGTATTCACCATTGCTCTAGTGTTCTTCCTACCTATTATCATCTCCACGAAGAGTAACCCCTTCATTTGGGGTTTTGTTGGAGCTTGCATCCCATTCAGCAGTTGTATAGCCCCTAATTGTGTCGTCATATCATCACATTCTTCCTCCTAATGACTTGTAAGGAAAGAGTTTAAAGCCTTCTTCTGAGGACAGTTCCTTGCCCAATGAGGTCCATCACAAAGAAAGCACTGATTGTGTGGTTTAGTTTTATCATTTTTAGGCTTCGATTTGTCTTTTTTCTTTGGATGAAGTTGATTCGTGGCAGATCTCTTCCTTATGTTGATCCTTGTCTTCCCCCTCTTTAACATATGTACTCTTCTTCATTTGGCTTTGTGGACTTTCTTGATTAATCAACTAGGCTTTCAGCGACCGCGATGGCAGTGACAATATCTTGCACTCCACACCTCCTAAGCTTAGTCTTTTCCTACTGTCAGAGTCCATCCATGAAGTTGAAAAGAACATCTTTGTCATAAATGTCGGGAATTTCAAGAACCAGGCTAGTGAACTCCATAATATATTCCCAAATTGATCTCGTTTGCTTGAGCTTTTGCAATAGGGCCCTAGCCTCATCCTCTGCATTTTCAAGGTAGAATTGCCTCTTTAGCTCATCAAAGGTGGATATAGTACACATACCTTTCTCAATAATCCTCGTCTTTTTCTCCACCACAATATAGTGATGTCTGAGAGATAAAGAGCTTCAAATTTTATTCTTACATCTTCATCTGTAATCCCCCTCTCTACAAAATATTATTGAAGTCCCCATAAAAAGTTATCCACTTCTTCGCATTTCGAGCTCCTCCAAAACACTTTGGTTTTAGAACTTCAATACTTTTTAGCTTCTAAGGTGTGAAGGTTGGTGGGCGTCTCTAGTGCTCTCTTGCATAGCGAGATGTCCTCACACATTTCCTCCAAACTAGTACGTACGTTGCTCATCCCTACTTCATGGGCTCTTTGTACCTCTTGGAGCTCCCCCATCAAGTCCTCTTGCATCTTAGGCAATTGATCCATTAGAGACTCTTCTAGTTGGAGCATTAAATTGGTCATTGAATGAATGGTGATATCCTCCTCCTCGAGTTGGCCAAGATCCTCTATCTAGGCCTCCATGCCATTTATTGCCTCCCACCTGAGCAAGGCGTGAATCAAAGTCATGCATGATCTCCTTGGACATCCCATGTGGTTTGGATGCAGCTGGATCACCTTGCTCCTGACAACCTCGCCCTTGTTGAGATGTTTCCACATTAGTGGTGACCCGTAGAATCTCCACTATTGAACTAACCATTATAGAAGGGAGACCCTTAGCTTTTATAAACACCTATTGGTTGGGTGTAGCTCACTCGGGTGTGGGTCAACAAGAACCCAGAGAGTTCTCTGATTGCTCAGAAGAGAGCTATTCTGAGGAAGAAATCATTGAGGAAAGGGAATGAACACAATTGACTTCCCCTCATCAGTATGCTACATTTATTAGACTACCTGCTAGGATTGAGGCTAGTTAGTTTGCTTCTACTGTCTGGACCAAATCAAAGACTGATTCAGAGGCAGTGTCCTAAGAGAAGATGCACCACCTAGAAGGAAAAGAACCTATCTTCGAGTCGACTTCTCCACCTCCTCCCTGCTATTATAAGAAGAAGAATGGTTCCAAAGTCGACTGGGTTCCCTCTCAAAGCAAGGGAGCACAAAAATGGAACAGTTTCGACAGTCGATACACTACGATTGACCGGGAGCTATATTGGTATGATGGCTTGTTGTAGGCAGAAGTCTATCATCTATGTTTTGTGGAAGTGATTTGGTCTCGATCCATCGTCAATTCTCTCAAGGCGTGCCAGCATCCCAAGTTCTATAAGAAGATGGACCGCTACCACCTCAACGCTTCCCACCTTCAGTCGATGACTCTTGGTCAAGCAAAAATGAAATGGGCTACCACCTCAGAGAGGGCTAAGACCTAAAAAATGCTTTCCTAGAAGGCAAAAAAACAAACGATCATAGCTAAATGGAAGCTGTAAGTTGTGGAGGATGAGATTGCTTCTGTATCAGAACTTTTGTCGGTCACCCAACAAGAAAAATAGGAGCTAAAGGAAGAAAATGGGGACCATGAAGTCCGAAGAAGATTTTTTTAAGATGCTCCTCTCCCATCCACAACAGGTGAAGATTTTGATGGAACAACTTTGGGTTGCTAGTGTCACAGCAGTCGACCAACACATTCAAGTTTGCTAACTTGAAAGAATTAGTAGCTCTATATACTAGTTCTGAAGGGATCTTCATGAGACAAATCAAATGTTGGAAGCGATGGAGGATATTCTACTTTTAAGTCCAATCGGTCACTTGTGACTTAGGATTTTTTTTTTGTAAAAAGCTTGGAAATTTTGTAACCAAACTCTTTTGTATAAAATTTATACTTTTTTTATTTTGAAATGAATGCAGCTTTTGGTCATTTTTTGTTTACCTTTGCTTTTTTATCTTTATTTTGCCTTTATCAATTATTTTCTTGTGATACATGCTCGATGATAAATGTTGGTATTGGGTGACGACTTAGAACTTTAGAAAGATTGTTAGTCATTTTTGGATGTCACAGCCAAGCGTAAATCTTACATTGCCCATCTCTTTTGCTCAGTTGGGTTGTTATCTTGGCAGGTCTTGCATTTTGCTAGGACTTAGGCAGATCATGTCGCTGCCTTCGCAGAGATAATCTCCGAAACTCGATACTAGGGTGATTTACAATGTATTTTTTGTGAAGCTTGTCGCCATTGAGCAGGGAACTATCTCTAAAGTTTTATCCACATTGAGCTCAAAAGACATAGGTGTTTTGATGCTTGGCATTGAGGATCAGATTTTGAGTTATGATACCTATAAGGTGTTTATGACATCCCTGTTAGTTTATTTTATGTTATTGGTGCCTGGCTCACTTCTTACACTTCAATGTCTCATTTGATTGGTCATATTGTCACCTTGGTTGCGTCGTACCTTTCACTAGGTCTTGTGCATATCTTGTTGCTACCTTTGTGGGTGTAACCGTTGAGGCTTGCTACTAAGGTGATTTATGTCATACTATTCATAGATCTTGTCACTAATGGGAAAGGAACCACCTCCAGCGGGGTTTACAATGCATGGGCGTTGTGGGCTATTCCACCGACCAGACATCTTTGCTGGTGTGATACACCAAAATAATGTGCAATTTTATATATACATTTTATGCTTAATTTTTATGATAATGCACTTTAAAGAAAAATATTTTCATGTTCTGTTGCAGGTATATCAATTTTAGGCAAGTGGAGCAAAAAGGAGAAAAAAGAAATAAATTTGGAGTCAAAATGGAGCATTTCAACATCCTGGAGCTAGAATTGGCACCAGAGGTGTCAGAAACTGGGGCTAGAAGTGCCATTTTACAGAGAAACGGTGCCAGAAGCACCAGAATTGGTGCCAGAATCCATAACAGTGCGAACTTTAGTAGGTTGGTGCCAGAGAAGAAATAAGACGGAGTAAGGTGGTTAGTGACTATTTTTGAGCAGTTTTTTAAGGCTCCAATCAATTCAAACACCCCATGGAGTGATTCAATGAATCTAAACACTTTGGAAAGACACTAGAATGAAGCGACTTGTCTCTTGGTGTGAAAATGTGTGCCTTTTGGGGAAAAAAAAAGGAATTTTGAATTCCTTTGAAATAAAGGTTGACCCTAATTAAAAAGAGGAGTCTAGAGAAGAAAGGGGGGTGAGAGGTTTAAAGAGAAGAGGTTGGCGTGAGAGAGAAGTCTTGGGAGAAGAAAGTATTTTCTTCTAGAGTTGTAAGAGAAGAGAGAAGATGAGAGATTTCTTCTTCATTACATTTATAAGAGAGAATTGAGTGTGATTGTAAAGAGAAAAAGTGTTTAAAGGGAACTTCAACAGATTTGTTTGAGAAGGAGTGTTAGATAAGTTATGTTCTTTTTTTCATTATTTTATAAACTTGTTTTTATATATATAATTTATGTTTTGTCGTATTCTTCTCATGAATTCTGAATAGTCTTCTTTATCTTTCTCCCTATAATGAGATATGATTTTTTGAAGAATTAATTTTGTTATATAAGGTTTTAAATGTCAATAATTTGTAATAATTCAAACTCTAATCTTTATTTACTTTTTGATCTAGCCAATTGAAATGTTAAAATTTGTTGAAAAACATAAGATCTGAAAGGGCTATGCTTTCTACAACAATGTAAGAGTTACATTCAATTTCATGGGTGAGGATGTAGTCCATGGGGTTGCGTGCAAATAAATAGAAAAATATATTTTGATGGGTGCAAACTTGAAGTTTTTAAGGTGACAGATTAAAATCCCCAATTTGGTCCATATGTTTGGAAACTAAAGCGAGATTGTTAGCCCTTAGGGAAGGGAGAAGTGAGAGCTCTGGAGTGGCAGCCAGTATTCTCTCAACCTAACCATAAGTTTAGGGCAAAACTCTGGATTAGTCAATGTTTTTTATGCACTCTCAGAGGGTACAAAATAGAATTGCTTGTATTTGACACAATACAATTTTATATGTATTTTAAATGATTTTAATTACTTCACAATCCATAAAATCATTGTAAAGGGGAATGATGCTTTCTTAATTTTGAACTCTTCATTATAATACTTTCTTTAGTATTTATAAGTTTGCTTTCATAATTTAGCAATTAGTTTAGTTAACTTACTTCTTTTAACTGCATTTCATTTAGCACACATTAAATTTACTTTAGATTCATTTCGCTTACTTAAGTTTTATAGTTTGAATATTGTGTTTAACGATTTAACCATAAGAATTTTCAACTTCTTGTGGGATCGATATTTAGGACTCCATTAGAGCTCTTTATTTCTTGAGCGATACGTATACTACTTTATTATTACAGTTTGACAGCTTAAAGATTTTAAAAGATAAAACTATTTAAACTGAATTATTTTTATTGGGATTAACTGCATATTTACTACTCGTGTTGTCGTGTGTGTATTGTCGTATTGAAAGATATTTACAACGCACCACATAAAACTGTCGCACTATGGTGTTGTTGGTGTTACTGTTTGAATTTGAGTTCCTCGAGTGTCAATCAGACTTAAGAAAACCTTAAAAAGATTCATGTTTCATAGCAAAAAAAAAAGTTTTGAAATGATATGCCTTTCATTGCTGAGCTACGTGTCAGCTGCCCAAAGTCGACTGAACGTTATCTAGGTGTCATATGGTCCCCCAAGGGATTTTTCCAACCATTGGAGTCAGTCATCTATTTTATGGTTCTCGCCTCTATGCCAAAGCCTCTTGGATGATGAGAAAAAATAGGTTATTTGGCTCCCGTTGTTGCACAAACTCCTTGGTACGCTCCCCGATAGGAGTGTCTCTGGGATGGATTTTTCCTCGTCACTCCTCTTTTTGCTAGTTTTATGCTACACACTCATCGCACCTGTTAAGATATTCAATCCAAATTTGTTTTGTGAGGCAAGGCATGCCCAAGGAATTGAGAGGCAAGAACCAAAAAGGAGAGACAAAGAGAGATAGAGAGTATACAAAGAATTGCTTCTCTGGGGCAAAGTTAGGTATTTTGTGGTTCTTGTGACCCATTTTAAATATTGAATATGAAGATTACTAAGGGAAGGTGAGAGAGACTCCCCACAGAATAAGGGTCCCGAGAGAAGAGCCAAAAGCCCATAATATATAATATGGTCCCCCCATTTATAACAAATAGATAATGTAAAATTACATGTTTTACCTCTGCTTTAGAGGAGTTGTACATGATATTATGGTATTTTTGCCTTCTTTGACCTTTTTCTCAGTAGGTCCTTGGGCCGACCGATTGAGCTAGTTTCTGTCGACTTTCGTCTAGGCATTGATACATCAAAAATATATGCATTTTTAGACCCATATTTTATACTCATTTTTGGTGATATAGCGTTTTAATGGAAGATTTTTAGGACTTGAAGCAAAGATGAAATAAAAATGATGAAAATTGGAGTTAAAATGACATTTTTGAAGAAATACTCAGCGCCGACGGTGCAAACTTACAGAACAACTGATGGATTTTACTCAGCACCGACAGCGCAAACTTACAAAACAGTTGATGGATTTTACTCAGCGCCGACATCACCAGAAGCAGCGCCGATGATGTCATTTGATAGAGAGCAGCAAAATTAAATATGAGAAACTAGCACTGACGGCGCCAATGTCGGTTCAGACCCATTTTCTAGAAGATTTGATGAGTTTGGATGCTTTTTGAAGGGTTTTTGGATGCACCTTTTGGAGAACCAACTGTAGGCTCTATTTGGGGCCGGAATTGATTAGAAAAGGTGCTCCTCTTCATTCCGGCTTGCTCATTTTCGCCATACCTTGCCTCCATACACTTTTTCCATCTTCATTTCACCACCATTCAAGAGTCTATAAGTGATTTATCTTTAAGAGTTTAGAGTTTTGTGGTGAGATTAAGTGTGAATTCTTCTCTCTAAGAGTGCTGGAGAAGGAGAAAAGTGAGAGATTTCTTCTTCTTACATTTCCTAGGAGAGGTACAAGGGATTTGCTTTGAGAAAGAGTTTCAGATAAGTGTTGTATAAATTTTCTTTTATATATGAAATTTATGTTTTGTTGTATCTTTCTCATGAAGTCTGAGTAGTTTTCTTTATCTTCCTCCCTACTTTGAGATATGATAAAATGAAGAGATAATATGGGTGTGCCAATATTAAAATATAAAATAAATTGTGATGATTTTTCAATTTTGAAATTAATTTACTTTTTGATCTGGCCAATTAAATTGTTAAAATGTGTTGTGAAACATATTTTATGGGAAATAGAGTATGAGTTCTACAACAGAGTGAGGATCACATTTGACTCCATGAATGAGTATTTTGTTCATGGAATTAAGTGCAAATAAATAGAGAAATATACAGTGTTTGGGTGTAGAATTGGAGATTTTAGGATAACAGACTAAAATCATGGGTGTAGAATTGGAGATTTTAGGATAACAGACTAAAATCATTAAATCGGTTTTAGTCTTTAAAAACTAAAGCGAGAGTTAGCCTTCAGGTGAAGGGAAGTGGGAGCTCTGAAGTGGGAGTCAGTATCCTTCTAGCCTAACCACGGATTTAGGGACTAAACCAGGAATTAGTCAATGATTTTCTATAACATTATATCAGGGTAGAGAATTAAAACTGCTCCTATTTGACACAATACATATTAAAACCATTTATCTCATCTCATTTTATCAAAATCTCATTGTAGTGGGAAAGATAATTTTTCACATAAGAAATCTTCATCACATAAAGATAGTTTAATAGTTACTGTTTAAACTTTGCATTTCAGTTTTGCTAGTATTTCAATAATTTAGTTTTGATTGCATCTTACACATTCAAAATTAGTGACAATCATTTCATTTGATTTCGGTGAATTTCCTAGTTAATTTATCATTTCAAATTTAAACCTTCTTCGCGGTATTGATACTCGGGGCTTAAATAGAAAATCCTTTATTACTTGATAACGATACGTATATTTGCGTAGAATCCCAACATTAATTGTTTAAATTTCTTAATAATAAATATTGCATCAAGCATTAGTCACCGTTACATAGAGGAGTCAAACTTATATAAATTTTACACAACTATATTTTACCGGGATCAGGCACTGATCCACTTTCATTATGAGAAACTGGTAGGTTCTTGAGGGGGGTAGTCGGTCAGTTGTCGAGTGACTGCTCGACTTGCCTGACTATTATTCACTATTAATCTCTATTGGGGGAACTGTTGAGAGAACTTTATATTGATACTTGTTATGTCGTTGGAGGCAGTAGGCCTTTTTCTGGTCATTTCTTTAAAAGAGATCGGTGTGGATGCATGTCCCTTGTTGCGTTGTTTGCTTGGGAGGTCCTTCATTTATTTGCCTAACCTTCAGTCAGTCAGCAACCGTTCGATCGGCTGACAAACTTTCAGTTGGTTGGTCTTGCTATCTATTGGCTGAGTAGATTTCTGTCGATCAGATTCATCATTCATGAGACCCTACAATTTTTTATCAGAGAGGACCCTCGTCATATTTTCTTTGATATGGACCATTAGATTGTCTCGAGATTTGTGCATACACATTTTTGGTATACAATAAAGTATGAGTATAAGAAATCAAATTTCTAGACCTTTTTTTATATTAATTTAATTTTAATTCTTTTTTTCCCATTGAAATAATTTAGAATATAAGTCCATTTTCACTTATGTAGAAACTTAATTTTTTTTGCATAAAAGAACATTAATAGTAAATTGTGCGAAGTAGTTGTTGAACTTGTCAAGACTCGCAAACCTTAGAGCTGAAAACGCACATAGAATGATACTTAAATTCCATTACACACTATGAAATGTAATTACTATACATTTAAAATCAAGAACATAATTAACTCATATTTGGAACCAAACCTAAAGTCACTGATTTGTTTGATGTAAATTCAATAATGTTTGATGATGTTTCATTCATTTATTTACACAACAAATCAAAAATTTGTTACCTTTTAAACCCTTGATGATTTTTGGCTTCATGATTTCTTACACTTATTGAAGTCAAATCCCTCCACACTTAATTCAAAACAAGGTTCGGATCTTCTTGTCATTCTCTGAAGAAAAATTAGAAAAAAAAAATACATAAATAAACTTTTTCAAATATATTTTCCTAGAAAACAACTTAAAGGAATGTTTACACGTCCATTGAGGCATATATAACATATTTCCCTTGTTTTTGAGGAGAACTGTTGCATCAGCACTCCACACCTAGAGTTACGTGCAAAGTCCAATGAAATCACACCACGTGACGGTGATAGAAAAGAAAAATAAAATTTGTCAAGTAACACAAGAGAATATTCCCCCCATGTTATTGTGTGTTATTCAAGTGTTATTGATGTGTTATTGTGTTATTATATCACCGAGAATATTCCCAGAACGCAATAACACCTGAAAAACATACAATAACGTCTGAATAACACGAAATAACACGGGGGGAAATATTTATGTGTTACTGGGCTGGTTTTTTTTTCTATCATCTTCACATGACATGATTTCATTAGACTCCACACGTAACTCTACGTGCAGACTCCTGATGCAATATTTTTTTTGCTTATAAGAAGTGAATTTATTTGCTTTCACATACACTTGAAACATTCTGATAAATATTCGGAGATATTTTTTTATCCTAACGTACTATAATGGCTCATGTTTAACATTGTTATTTTACGGGACAATTACATATACCACCCAATTCCTATGTATTTACAAAGCATCTAACACCTAAATTTTATTTTTTTTATATTTATATCACTCAAATCTTTCGTATCAAATTAAAAATATCACCATTTTAACTTTTAAAAAGTTAAACAAACATTTCCATGCATGGGTAAGGTGGTGTATGTTGGTAAAAATTCAAGTTTAAGTATGTCAAATATGTAAATACATAGGAATTGAGTGCTATGCATGCACAACTTGCTATTTTATTTTAATTTTATTATTTTAAGATAAGCATACCACATAGTTTCATTGCGTTTATTTGCTTATCATGTCATTTACATGTTTACCAACTGCGGGGTCCAAAAAGTAACAAATTATTTGCGTGAGGATCCAAAAAGAATTTTGATTTATCAGCTATAGCCGAGACAATAAACGAGCTAAACACGAACAAACAGATCTTGTGTTCATGCTCGGTCGTTTGAAATTTAATTTATTTGAAATAGGCTCGTGTTTCAAATTATTTGTGACGCCACTGTTCGTGTTTGTTTCTTAACGAAAGAGCCGAACACGAGCTGCTCGCAAACGACGAGCCAGTTTGACATNGAAAGAACAAATATTTGTTCATGTTGCTCGTGTTCAGTTCATTAACTTAACGCACGAGCCGAACAAAAGCTTCTTAACGAGACGAGAAAGAGCTATTCGCGAACAACGAGCTGTTATGACAGCCCTATTTTTAAATTGTGATAACTATGAGAAAATTGGAATCAATAAAATCAAAATTTTAAATAAATTAAGCGTGCAAAACGAAATTTCTGACTTGCACGCAAATTATAAAATAAGATAGCGGATGATTCTATTTTTAGGAGCGAGCTTATTGACTAGCGATGCTTAGTATTTACGTTCTGCAAATTTTTATTTCGATAATTTATTAAAATTCAGACTCTTATTTCGATGACATTCTGGCTATTATTTTATATGTGATAGTATTTAAGTTATAAAATAAGAAAAAATAAATTGAGATTCAAATTACATAGCATATAAAACTTAGGCTTCTTGATGGGTTTCAACAATTTGTATTATCTTCGGGGGTGTTATCATAAAACTACCATTTCTACAGTTAAGTGTCAATCTTCACCGTCTTAAAAAAAAAAAAATGGAGCTCATCAAAATACATCTTTACGATGAAGATCGGACAACGTATACATTTCTACATATGTTGTTTGTATGAAATAATTTTTCCAATATGATAAGTATTTTTTCATGAAAAGAATCGGAAACTACAATCTCATAAGTAAAATTTATTAAAAAAAATAAGAAAATTATAATCAATAACCTGTAAATTTTATAAGACTTTCAGTGACTGTTGGGATTTTTTTTATAGAATTTTGTTTAAAAAAAAAGTCTCAAGAGGAGAATTTTGCTTTGAAATTAGAGATGTAAAAAACTGACTAAATACACCGACTCGGTATCAGATTTAGGGTCTGTTTGGGGCAATTTATTCGGTGCGGTGAAGTTTTGAAAAACGCACTTGACATGTTTGGGTAAACTGCATTTTGGCAGCTTATGCGTTTTGAAAACGCTGAAAGCAGTGTTTTCATACCGCACCTAAATAGGTGTGGTGGCACCTAAATAGGTGCGGTGGCAGCTCTCTGGCAACGGTCTGATATTTCAAAAAAAAAATAAAAAATTTGTAATAGTCATTGCATCTAGCTTATGAGCAGATTATTTTCAATCAACTTATAAGCAGATTATTCAATAAGCTACAACTGCCCCAAACAGACCCTTAAAGAGCTCTGGTTCAGGGTGACCCGATTTGTTTTTTTAGAGAGGGTCGGGCCCAAAATTTTAAAGTGTTTAACTTTTCAGGTTGGGTTCAAGTTGACCCACCAATCCAAAAATAATTTCGAACTGACCCACCAGCTTGAATTCAATCTGAACTCGATTTAAATTAACCCAAATAATTATTATGCATTAAACGAGTTATACGCGTCCTGTTTAGGTTAGTTAGGTAGAAAGCACGCAGGGTTCGAGTCAAATTTTGATCCTTCCAAAACCTTGGGTTAAACATATTCAGGTCGGGTCAATTATGGGCGGATTCGAAGCCAACCCGTGAATCCGATTTGGCACCCCTACTCACCCATCAAAATTCAATTTAATTCATTATGAGATCCATTTGGGAATTTATTTATTTTTTTTATTTTTTTTTAGAAAAATGTGATTTTGACAATTTCAGAAAAAATGGCGGCCTAGCTTCCACTCATGAGTCGTGATAGACGCAGGAAAGGAAGACAATTGCGGCAGCCCTAAAGGAAAAGGAAGAAAAGCCCAAATATCTTTTTCTATGAAATCTATTNGTAATATAGTATATTAATATATTATTATTTTTAATTTATTATATGTTATAATTTATAAAATTTAATTTTTTAAAATACATAAATTTTTAATATATAACTATTTCAAATTATTTTATATTTCGAACAATAACGATTTCATGTTTGCTTCATTGAACTAACCGAACGAAAAAAAATTTGTTCATGTTCGTCTCGTTTACTTATCGAACGAATCGAACACGAACTCATTGACGAACCGAACACGAACAGTTCGCGAACAACAAGCTTTTTTGACAGCCCTAATGACAATAAGCTGCAAAGCCAGCAGATGATATCTGTTTATAAGTTATCCAAAAGAAAAATATACATTTACAATACCTGACTAATAATAATTAAAGAACAGCAAATAGGGGGGGTAAATGTTGCTAGGCAGCTTGTACTCGCTATATTTAGTTAAATGGCCCACAATCCTCACAAATTTCTCCAACTGCATGAGGGTCAGAGGCATAAAAATTAGAGTTGTAAGGAAAGCAAAGGGGGTGCAGATGTAAACAGAATGTAGCTACTCACCTGGAAGAGAAATAGCCGAGTAAGCCAGATTATCAGCAACAGCATTGAAGCCCTTCAATTAAAATATTAAAAGAAGTCGGAAACATGGAGGAGCATGGTTATAGAAAGAGAGAGAGAGAGAGAGAATTGTTCACCCTCTTGACATGGATGATATTGAAAGACTGAAACATATCCTTTAGTCTCTTAACCTCCTTGCACAACGCCGCCATGTTTTGATTTTTTGTTTGCCAGAGATCTTGCACCTGATTTTGTGCAACACCGATCATATCTAACAGACAATGATAGGAGAAAAAATATGATAATATATGCACACGCTATAGGAAATAGGTTAAATAGCGTCAATTTTAGCGTCATAAATTATTTGATGCAAATTATAGCATCGAATTTGCGTCTGCCTTATGACCAAAATGATTTGAGGGTGTTTGCAGGGAAGTTTAGGTCGAACAATATCAACGCTAAATGTTTGCATCGAATTTGGCGTCGATAAAATGTCGACGTAATATGTTTGCGTTGCACTTTATGTCGACATTTTGTCAACATATTATACTCACTAAATAGCATCGACTATTCCGACGGTTAGCCTGACGTTAATGAATTTGCGTCTGAATTTGTCTCATTATGAAATCTCGATGTGACTATTCTCTTGCTGTTATGTAAGCTTGAGCAGATATTTCCTTCTGGTTTCTTTGACTATATAGAGAACTAATCCACACATCTATGTTGAGGCTATACTTGGGAGTCAAGTTTAGTACAGATGGATTTATCCCTTTGAGAGATAACTTCTCGATGACTCTAGATGCCTTACATTTTATTTTACACTAATCTACTATCATATTTATTAAAAAAATATCTCAGTATTGCGGAATTTTAAATAAAATAAAATAAAATTGTTAAAAATATAGCACATATGAAGGGCTGGATATGCAATGCATATTTGCTCCAAAAAAATAATTTTTTGTTCCTACTATTTAAAGCAAGGAAAGCAAATACATCACATTGTTGGTGGCATGCCTTCAGAGCCAGATTAATCTGTATTTTTGATATCAAGAGAATCATCAGAGATGCATGGCAAACGATAAAAAGCTTAAAGTAGCTACATTATATGTTCTACTAAACTGCAACGAAGTCCAATCATTTATAAAGTAAGTTTTCTAATAATTAGATTATTTTTCAATTATTACACGAAATTTTATACTAACTTCAACAAATAAATAACAATGATATGTGCAAGTTCTTTACCGAAAGTTTAAATATAAAGGATAACTCTTGCATGAGCAAAATGTTTGTCGCGTTCAATACGATGATAAACAGAAAATAAGAAAAAGATAAATGATCACAAATCAAGAAAAGATGATCCAAGTCAGCCTTAGCAGCATCCTTGCTTGGATCACAAAAAAATTTAGGTTAACGGTTTAGCTATCCACCGCCCCACCTCATCAGAGCATTGCCATTTATTAAGAAACACGATTTTATTTTTAATTAAAAGCTTTAAACACTTTCATGCTCTATTTCATAATTTTAGATAATTATATAATTTTTTATGTGTAGCATGCCTAACCTTTACTTCCAACTTAAAATCAATTGTGCAACACTAATTTAAAAACTTCAACTGTGAAAACTAAGAAAAAAATCTTTTAAACCAACCTTGTTCCCTAGAAGATTTTGTGATTATAATGGATGATTTTTTTAGCATAGCACAGAAGTTCTGCATTCAAACAGGTCAGTTGGAGGATGCTGATAGTCAGGTGACGATGGTGTTGTCGGCAGTTGATGGAAGCCTTTTATGATCGGGCGCTTACAAATATTGGCAGTTGTCAATGTTGGTCGATGATGAGCAAGTAATGATGATCGTTGACATTGAGTAGTGCTCAGAGCTTTAGAACTCTTCTAATTTAAGAATTCCCACCACTTAAGGACCCTTTCGAGCATGAAATGAGGACTGTTTATAATTTTTAGTAGGAGAATTTTGGTTATTGTCACCAAAATCCCAAACGTTCCATTGGAAAACCAAAGATGACCCCTCTTGATAAATTCATATTTTGAAAGTATTCATGAGGATATCACCATTAGAGCATTTGCTTCTTCATCGCAGTTGCTATCATCTTCATTACAACGAGATCCTTCGCATACATTCATGCCAAAATTTTTGGATGAAAAATGAATTTTAGTACTAGTAAAGGACCAATCTGCATGGAGGAGAGACTCCATACCGAGGGACTTTTCAGTCTAAAAAATCTATTAGCTCTGATATTATTTTAAAATTAAATGAGAAGAGAAAAAAATAGAAAATGGGAGATTATATGACTGAATTTTATTCTTGTATTCAGTGTAAAAAAATATAAGTTATAGATAAGCAAGGAAATAACTATCAAGAAAAGAACGAGAATGACATAACGGAAAAGATGAGCGAAGAGTTTGGAGTTGTCGCTAACGACGTAGTTGGAGATGGTGCAGGAATGCCCTCGAATTGTCGCGGACGAGAAGCAATCAAAACTCATAGAATGCCGATTTCAAAGGAAGAAAGAGATGTAGCCCTTGAACGCGAACAAAATATGATAGACATAGCCCTAGGTTTGTCTAGACTAAACCGGTCCATACCCGAGATGGCCGACCGACTCTTCCACATGGATTTAGCACCTCCTTTTCATAGGGGATTCAATCCTAGTTATCTCCAGCTTATTTATGTGATTCCTTTTTTCTTTAGGTTTTCAATTTTTTGGTGCTTTGCATCGCAAAAGCTGTCGGCATCTCCCTCCGGATTCAGCTGTGTCTTGATTTTCATGTGGTGTTTATCTTCCTTATCACCCTCCGCATCCTCCCCACGTCGCTCCCGACTGCCCTTAATTATTGCAACCGCCCAGAACAACACTTAGTTCCAGTCATTGTGATTGCCTTCTCCCCCGCTTTGCTACCCAAGCAATTCCAGCCCACCAGCATTGCTGTCGTCGCTGTCCAACCATCCTATACTGCTGCCGCCACCCAGAAAACCCCTTCTCCTTATTTTTATGCAGCCAGCAGCCTCCAGCCTCCAGCCTCCCAGCCACCTCTCCCACCCATCCAACATTGTTGCTGCCCAAACCACCCCTTTTTCCTGTTGTTCCAACCCTCCCACCATGTTGTTGTCGTCCAGGACAGCAAGGGAACACCTATTTCCTGCTAGTCCACCGCTACCCACCACAATGCCTCACTGCCACTATCCAGGATAGCAATCATACTTGTTGTCCTTGCATTTTCATAGCTCCCCCTCGTTACCACCAGCATTCATTTGTTGCCGCCACACCCTTCAGCCATTCCGATCAACCTCATCAACCTTCACTGTCTTGGGATACACTTTAGTGATGTTTTTTAGTGTCCTGTTATTGTATTTTCCCATTCAAGCGTGTTGGTTGTAATCGTTTATTTGCTTTTAGTAATATTATTTGTTTTTCTACTGTGGTTTGAGTTTGGGTTAACTCCTGTATCAATGACTAGCATGAATGAAAAAGAAAATGAAAATAAAGCTAGTAATTTTATACAACAATGGACTAACAAATCATATTGAATGATTTAAGACTAACAAAGATATATTTCTCTTCCCTAAAAACAATTATGTTCACTGCTTATGACTATGCCCTTTAGTTATATAATTATTAAAACATCTCCTGATTTAAACTTATTGCACATAGCTAGATATGTTTATAATTAATAAATGCTCATGTCAGTTCAAAAGTTCAACAGGCGTTTTGTTATTTTTTATTTTAAACCATAAAATACAATTATTTATTCCATTAAGCAGTGAGCTCATCAGTTATTATGACCACAATTGTTTAAAAGTAGAGGCGCATATTGGGAGCATTGTCATAAAGTTTAGATTCATAGCTTAATAAAAGATTTCTCTATATATGAATTATCTAAGTTGTTTATTAAAGGCTTTGTAGTTCATTTTGATAATTTAAATTGGGCATGCCTTTATATTAATATATTTTGATGGATTGATTAGAGGATTTTGTTGCATAAAGCGTATTGTTCTGATGATCTCGGCAGGCCAATTTTTTACTTACTCGAATTTGATTGGTGAAGTTAGGGCAGATGTTGATAATAATTGTCTAAATTGACTCTCATACCTTGTAATGTCTCATGCTTAATAGAGAAGGGTCAAAATAGGGTGTGATAATTTCTGAGTTTCCAACTAATAAGAATTATCCATGAATATTTAAATGAATATCGATTTTGCTAATTAACAATAATTTTACCAAAAANAAACTAATAAGAATTATCCATGAATATTTAAATGAATATCGATTTTGCTAATTAACAATAATTTTACCAAAAAAATACTTATATTATCAATGACTGTAGCAAAAATAAGAGATTGAAGACACACCTGCATGCATATTAGTTGAGAGTCCCCTTGCACCTGAATATGCTTAAAACCTTTCATGTGAGCATATTTCATCCCCAAAATTAAGGCACGGTATTCTGCCACATTATTTGTTGCAATGCCCAAGCCTTCACGAATACAAGAAACCTTAATCCAAAAGATTAAGAACTTGGCCATCAGGAAAACTTTAATTCATAAATTAATATGACAATAAATTACTAGTGCTATTGGATTGGATAGTAAACAGATGCAAAAAATGCCTACCAAACTCCCATCTCCATTGCGTAGGACTGCTGCAGCACCAGCCTTCCCAGGATTTCCTTTAGAAGAACCATCAAATTCAAGGATGCAGCTTATCTGCATATGCAAGGAAAATTAATCATAAAAAATTAAAATTTTAATTGCTACTTGGCTTTTTAAGAATGAAATATTAATATAAGTCATCAAGATGATAATAATTATCATCACCATCTTGAAAAAAATCAAATGCACAAAACGAATATCTATATTAAAATCCCAATAACAAGTTCTAATATATATACAAGAATCAATGTTCACAAAAAAACATAGCAGTGTTAGTAACCAGACTGTCTATTTATCTCAATCANAACTGCTCATGTTAAAAACGATTTATATCATACAAATATTTACATAAACAAGAACTGAATCTCAATCCAAGCATCCACTTGAAAAGCTCAGCTGAACAAATTCAAAAAAACATAAGCAGAGACTCTAAATATAACACTTCAGTTTATATCTCCATGGATTTGCTCCTTTTTTTTGTGCAAGAATACATAGCATGAACCCAATCCCCTGCAACCAAAAAAAAAATAAAAATATGAAAAACATTTATTAGAAAATTAAAATTAAAATAACAAAGAAGTTAAATTTCATCCAAAATTACAGTATTAAGTTCTAAAACTAATAAAAATAAAATAGTTTTTCAGATTTAAATGTTTCAAAATTTAATACATTTAAATCTAGAAGATTTGCTAAATTCTAATAACTTAAATGTCATTTTTTATTTTAAGGGTGTATTTGGAGCAGTGTGCGTTTTAGGATAAGTTGTTTATCTTGAAATGCGGCTTGCAGACAAGCTATGCGGTGCAAGTTTAGATAAGCTGATGAAACGGGCAAACCTATAAGCTGCCCGAGACGGGACATAAAGGGTAATAAAAATATGAAACCCTAAATTAAAAATAGAGAATGAAAACCTACCCTCTGTTTCTTCTCCCGCTGCTATTACAGCTTTCGCTGCTGCAACTCCGATCCTCACTATCACTGTTGCTCGGCTTCGGCGAGACCTTCGCCCCTTTCCCACCGCCGGCTCCGGCGATCCTCTTCCGACCAGCCAGCGCAGCCCTAACCCTAGGCACGAACGCCTTCATAATCGACCCTGTCTCACTCTTCTTCTCCCCTCTCGAAACCGTACTCTGATTCCTCTTCACATCCTCACCACCCTCCGTCGCATCCACCTCCGGCTTCCTCGTCGCCGGACGTTCCACGATATCCCTCAGTGATAGCTCATACGCACCCACTTCTTCACCTTCCTCTTCCGGCATGTTCCGTACCAATTCCATCATCTCCTGTCGGTACTTCTCGATCATCTGTGCCCTGGAGTTCGCCTTCGCCGGAGGAGGGTATTTCAGTTCATCATCGTCGGCGGCGGCGGTGGCGGCGTTAGTGAGCTGGGAGAGCGGTCTGCGAGCCCAGGGACCAAAGTTCTGCTCGGAATCGTGTCGGCCGAAGCTGTTGTGGTTAGATTTGATAAGCATCTCCGCCCAGATGTTGTAATCGAGGGAGTGGGGGTTGCGGTAGTGGTGGCGGACGGCGGCGGAGGGCTGATGCCGGCTGTCGTCTGAGGAGGCCAGCATCGTTATTGTTAAAGGGATGGAGTTGTGTGAGGGTAAGTCTTGCTTGTAGGGAGGGTAGGGTTTTATTGAAGGGGGTGGGGGGAGACAAAAGTCCAGCTCAGGGATTAATGCGTTGGAGAAAATTTTAATAATATTAAGAAAATTATTTTAAGATTATTTTTATTGAGAAAATTAAGTCAATATATGTACAAGAAATTTTAATATAATATTGAACTAATTAAAAATTTTATTCATTTTAAGAAAATTATGATGTTCAAATTTTATTAAAAATGTTTTTACGGTGGATTTAATGTTTAAATTATTTTATAATGATTTTTTTTAAATAATTATAAGCAAATTATAAAGTGTGTAATTCTAAATCATGATCTTGAAAATAAATGATGTATTTTTTAACAAAATTTATTTATAATTTTAAAATTTGAAAATAAAATTGAATGGAACTTTCCGTCCAAGCTTATGAGGAATTCGAATTTCTTTTGGTGTGTTGAGGGAAATGAATGAGAAGATTTTAAGAGTAATTTTGGTAGTAGTTTCCTCCTCATAACAGACCGATTCAAGCGAAACTGAATTGTTGGAAAATGATTCATGAGTGGGCTCAGATTATTCAATGTCAAACAACCACCATAATTTTACTTGAGGAAAAGTTTTTTTAGTTTATTTCTGTGTTGGATCCTAATTTGTCTTTTGTGGATCATGCTCCGAGAGTTAGAGCCGAATGAATGAGAGAAAGAAGAGAGAGTAGAATAAATATGAGATCTTTATGAGGAGAATCGAGAGAAATGTCTCTTTATTGATATTTTTGACCCTACTTTTATAGATGTGTTTTTTATAATTATAGAAAGGAGGTAATAATTAGACAAACCGTTCTTAATGTCATTAAGACTCTAGCTGATTGTATATATTTTATGTCATATTTGCATTATAATTTGAACTTCAATATTGGAGGTAATTGGCTAGTCGGCTGATTTGTAGTTAACCGACTAAGGCGATCGGTCGAGCTGGAGGCATTCTGTAAGGTGTCTGATCTAGCGACATTCAACCAAGAAGTTAATTGGTGGATCGGATTAGGTTAGGCACAGTGACGGTTCTCTGGAAGTTGAGGGGGTATGTCCCCTTGGAGGTCTTGGAGGACCCTTTATAAAACACTTCGTTCGAGGCCTGTAATAATTTTATTCGCAATAAAATGATTTTTTTATGAATTTTTGAAAAGACGTTTGGTGTGATAATTATTATTATGTGATTCTTTGTCTGACGTGCCCACCTTATAAATAGGGGAAGGAGTCGCTTTTTCACTTTACACGCTTTTATTTCTTTCATTTTTCTTCAACTTTCTCTTCTCATCGTTTCCTTTGGCTGGATCTGCACTTGTCTCTCGAGATGGCCCCCAAACACTCGCCTGTCTTGTTCGACTTTGTGAAGGACACTGAACCTTCATTTCTGACAGAGAAAAAAGTGAGGGAGCAGCAACAAAGGCATGTTCTTGACGAGAGCATAATTCATCTGAGGTTGTCATAATCAGAGCGAGCGACAGATCCTTTGAGAGAAGACTCATTCTTCTACCGAGGCCAATTCAAGTATGTCCTTCGGTTACACTTGTGTCAGGAGCTCTGGAGCATCTTCAACACCTATGGGGTTATTTCAGTGCAAGTGATGTCGAACTCCATAGCTACAAACATGACTTTCATCCATTTCTGTTGCTGGGAGTACAAAACAAGATGTTCAATCAAACTCTTTACATACTTCTTCTTGTTCAAAGTAAGCAAGGAGGGCTCCGTTATATTCTCAGCGGGCAAGGAACTTCACTTAGTAGGGGTACAAAACAAGATAAATGATTAAAAGAAGTATCTGGTCCGTTCCTGTTTTGACACCTGGAGAATCCATACCGAGCCGTTAGGGTGTAAGGTGTCCAAGTCGAGGCTTCTTTTAGGTACACAGGTGATGTTGAATTCACTGAGCTTCCACTACCTATTATAGCAGTCTGTTGGAGTGCTCTAGCTGTCTGTGTACAGACTTTAGCAGATGGTCTGTGATGACCCAGATCAGATGCATCTAAAAGTACTATCGAAGTCTGAGAGTGGAAACAATCAAAATAAATGTTAGTTTTTTCATAATTGAATGCCTGGTTTTGGTTCCATGAAGCACTCGACTCGTGTAGTAGTTCACACCTTCTCGTCCGACTACGAGATACATAGGCAGTTTTTCCACTGGTTTCAGACTCTAGAGCTGTGGTTGTGATACCAAGGAATCTTTCAAGTTACTGAACGCATCCCACATTTGGTCCTCCATTTGAAATGTTGATTCTTTCTCAGTGCTTTAAATAACATCACACACTTGTCACTCGATCTCAGGACGACTTAGCTCGATAATTTGACTAGTTAACCTCAGGATTTCCTTAGTATTTTGTGGAGGTGGCATGTCCAAGATTGCATGTACTTTCCCTAGTTTAGCCTTCAGTCCTTCGGGGGTCAGTAGGAAGCCGATGAACTTTCTGGTTGACTCCCCAAGGGTACACTTGGAGAGATTTAGTCTCACGCTAAATGTTTTGAGTGTTATGAATGTTTCTTCAAATCTTTGATGTGTTGTTCGAGTGTTTTACTTCTAAATAAAATATCATTGACATACTTCTTAATATTTATTCCTTCATAATTAGAAAAAAAATACATCCATGAGGCACTAATAGGTCACCAGTGTTCTTAAGCCCGAAAGACAATACATTAAAATAAAATATTCCTTGCACCGTAATGAAGGTAGTTTTTTATGTGTCGACCAGGCACATCTTTATTTGGTGATAACCAGAGTAGGAGTCAAGGAAACTCATGACTGAATACCTGATCACTGCGTCCACCAAGGTGTCAATCTTCGGTAGAGGGTAGGTATCTTTCGGGCAAGTGATGCAGATGGATTTAATGTGTTAATTTTGCAAATATTTTTCAATATTACAAAATACACATGAAAGATACAATAGTAAATATGTAATTTAATCTCAACAAAAATAACTTTAGTGAAAATAATTTTATCTTTTAAAAATCTTTAAACTGCCAAATGCCCTAAAAATAACACAAGTATACATATTGCTCCAGTAATAAAGAGCTCTAATGGAGTCCTAGAAATTGATCTCAAGAGGAAGTTGGAAATGCCTATAAGTAAATTCTTAAGATTATAATGTAAACTACAATTTTAAACTACAAAAGTGAATTGCGAAATTCAAATATAAAGTAATAGAGTGAATGCTAAATAAAATGAGTAAAAGATAAAGTTAATTAAACTAATTGCTAAACTTTCAAAAGTAAACTTACAAAAACTAAACCAAGTTTTTGTGACGAAGAGTTCAAATTTAAGAAATCATCATTCCCCTTTACAATGAGTATATGAATTGTGAAGAAATTAAAATCATTTGATATATATATATATATATATATATATATATATATATATATTGTTTTGTGCCAAATATGAGTAACCATATTTTTTAGCCTTTTTCGAGTGCATAAAAAACATTGACTAATCCAGAGTTTGGTCCCTAATTCTATGGTTAGGTTGGGAGGATACCAACCGCCACTCCAAAAGCTCTCACTATTACCTCACCTGAGGGCTAACAATCTCGCATTAGTTTCTAATCAACTGGACCAAATTAGGAATTTTAATCTGTCACCTTAAAATCTCCAATTATGCATCCAACAAAATATATTTCCATATTTATTTGCACTCAACTCCATGGATGACATCCTCTCCTATGAAATCACATGTGATTTTCCCTATATTGTAGAAATTATAGCCCTTTTGGAACATATGTTTCTCAACACATTTTAACAATTCAATTAATCATATTGAAAGTAAATGAAGATTGGAGTTCAAATCATCACAAATTATTGACATTTAAAACTATATAAAATAAAATCAATTCTTCACAAAATCATATTTCAAAGTAGGGAGAAGGATAAAGAAGACTACTCAGAATTCATGATAAAGATACGACAAAACACGGATTTCATATATAAAAATAAGTTTACAAAACAAAAGAAATAAAAGATAAATTATTTCACAATCCTTCCTAAGCAAATACCTAGAAGTTCTCTTCAAGTCTTTCCTCTTTACAAACACTCTCGATTCTCTCTTAGAAGTGTAATGAAGAATAAATCTCTCATCTTGTCTCTTCTCTTACAATCCTTGAAGAAAATCTTTAAGCTCTTGACTTTCTCTCTCTCTCTCTCTCTCTTTCTCTTTTTTGCCCCTTACACGCCACGCCAATCAAATCTCTTTTTTGTCCTAGACTTCTCTCTCTTTTATTAAAGGCTGTCTCACTCCAAAAAGATTTCAAAATTCCCTCCAAAATTCTATCTAAAAGTCAACTCTTTTGAATTCAAAAGACATTTCCATTGATCCAAGAGACATATCTCTTCATAAAAGAACATTCCAAAGTGTATAGATGCATTGAATCACTCCAAGGGATGTTTAGAACAATTTTCCCTCTGAAAATTCGCACAAAATTCGTCTTGAACCGCCTTAATCGGTAAAAAGTCATCTCTGGCGCATCTGACGCCAGTTATAGCGCTTCAGGCGCCAACTTGCTTATGACCGCACTGTTATGGGTTTTGGCACTTCAAGCTCCAAATCTGGCGCATCTGGCGTTAACTCTCTGTCAAATGGTTCTTCTGGTGTCAGCTTTGGTGCTTCAGGCGCTAGCTCTCTGTCAAATGGTGCTTCTAGCGCCAATCTGGCGCATCAGACGCTAGAATCACAAAATTTGTTGTTTGGGCTTTAAATTTTATCCTTTTTGCTACTTTTATTCCAAATGCCTAAAATTGATATGCTTACAACAAAAATATGAAAATACCTTTTTTTAAAGTGCAATATCACCAAAATTAAACATAAAATATATACTTAAAACAACATATTATTTTGGTGTACCAGCAAGCGGCGTTGATGTTAGTGAAGTCAATACACATCCACCACTTGTCATCAACTTTCCTGACCATGACGATGCTAGAGAGTCAAGTTGTGTATTGGACTTCATAGATTTAACTGACATCTAACAACTTCTGCACCTCCTCTGCAATGGGTTCGCCCAAAGTTCTGGTAGTTGACCAGACCTCTGTTGGGCCGGCCTAGAGTGGGGGAAAATGTTTAGCCGATAACATGTTGCGTCGTTTGAGATGCTGGGAATATTCTCAATCCAAATGAACTTTTTGGTCTCCCAATTCGTCTGTACTAGTTGGCTCCTGAATACTGCACCAAAGGTTCATTGATAAAAAAAACCTTACCTTGTTTTGCGTCAGACACTAAAACAAGAAGGACAGTCTGAATGGTCTCAAGAACCCCTCTATTTGAATTTAGATGTTTAGTGATTTGTGGTCGATGCACAAATCTGCTTTCAAATAGCAGCTTCAAGACTTCTCCAGTTTCCCCGGATCGTAATTACTTCTCTGTCGTCCGAGAACTTTACCGCCACATGGTATTTATAAGTTATCGTCTGGTAGCTTTTCTTGAGTGACCGCCAAATATAGCATTGTAGGTTGGTGAACATTCCACCATGAGAAAAATCCTTTGTTCTATTGTACTACTTCTCGGGTTCTCCCCAAGAGATGGTGAGGGCGACAAGGCCCAACTCCTCCTTCATTTCCCTGAAAAATCTGAATAATGAGTCAACAGTTGTTGCCAATCGAATCTTCTTCAAGTCGATCTTATTAAACACCAACTTGAACAGGATGTTAACCAAAATCCCACTATCAACAATGATGCTACTCACCTGGTAGTTTTGATCAGTGTAGTGATGACAATTACCTCGTTATAGGGATTCCTCTTCGACAAGAGATCTGCATTTGAAAAGATAATGGGTAAATGATTACGCGTAAATGGGATGATAGAGCATGCCTCATAAGAATTTTTTTTTCAGGCCGAAGGGTCAGGTCCCCCCTCACGCCCACTCACAAAGATGACTGAGATTATTCCTGCCATGGGGACTTCATTTGCTCGGACAGTTTCGTTTGGGGGCTCTGCAACTGAAGCTTTGCTCTCCTACTGTGTATTTGCACCAACCATTACAAACTTTTGGGCTATCCTACATGGATGAGCTCCTTGATCAGATACCGACAGTGACAAAACTCCTCTGTGTTGTGGTTGTGGCCGTGGTGGCACTGACAATTCCTCTTTGGGTCCCGAGAAGCTTGAGGCACCTTCAGCGATAGCTTCAATTAGAAATAGTCATTATTTTAGATTGTCTGGACTATTTCAGCCATTAACACAGTCAACCATTGAAACATTCAAGGGTGTAAAGCTTTGCATTTCTCAGTAATCATGTGCTCTCTCATAATATAGGACCGACCGCTAGTTAGAGTGCTGCTTCGGGTCACGGTGCCTCTGGTTATTCCCCTGCTGATCCTGAGACTAAGGGTTATTGTTTTGGTGACCGGCGGAGGACTGTCTGTCCCTCATTCTACATGATTCACCCCTATCTTTCCATTTCTTTCGGAGGGTGCTCGAACAATCCTAGCTTATCCTCCGGAGAGTCTTGAAGGACTTCCTTGGCGAGTTTGTGTTTGTTTGCCATTTCTAGCACTTATGCAAAAGTAGCAGATTTAAACAAGTTTAATTCATACATAAAACTTGCATTGGACCCCTCATTTCAGAGCTGTTTCAGCTATTTTGGGCTTAAGGTTTCTTTCTTCTAGCAAGTCATTTTTGGAAACAGGTGATGTATGAGGCTCTCATTTTCTCTTTATGTGATGTAGAGCATGGTGTCTGAGTCATTCATTGTCTTCTACACATTTTAGAGGTGAGAAATAAAAAGCCTTTTGAACTCATAGTAACTCAGAATGGTTTCAGCCGACAGACTGTTGAACCACCGGAAGGGGGGGGGGAGCGACTTCTTTAGGGTGATTAAGAAGAGACGATGTAGTATGGTGTCATCAAATTAAAGTAGACCGACCAATGACTCGAAAGATGTTATGGGGTTGATCGCATTAATCCTCCCATTGTAGGAGTCTAGACGACAGACCCTCAGCTTGGGCAGGGGTATAACTTCGTTGATTATCTGAGTGAATTCCACTCACGCGAGCATTCGGGAAGGTACCCACATCTGCTCTTTCCATTGTCTTTTTGCATGTGTGAATGGACCCGTGTCAGTGCGTTGGGACTCACCTTGTCCCTTCGTCCCCTGGTTACTAACTTGGTTGTCGAGGATAGGTGGGTTCGCAAGTGGGTGCCTCTGAGGGCGAACCCTCTGGTTGTGCCTCTAGATGAGACGTCTGGTGGTTCTTGTGAGTGATTGCTACCTGGAGGATCTCTAATTGCTCCATCATGAGAGTCATCTGGGCTTACAGCCTCTGGACCTGCACCTGGATGCCTGGTTGTGTAGCCTCCCTATTGGGTTCAATGAGCATTGTCTCTCCTTGGGAAATTTTTCTTCATAGTTAGCTATGTTTCTCGTATATGGCATCTCAATGCTCACCGCAGCACCTTTCATGATGTTGGATCTAGTTTTTCCTCTGAGGCCAACACTCCGAGAGTTAGAGCAGAGTGAATGAGAGAAGGAAGAGAGAGTATAATAAATCTAAAATATTTGTAGAGAGAATCGAGTGAAATGTCCTCTTATTCGTATTTTTGCCCCGTACTTAGTGTTTTGTACAATTATTGAAAGAAGGGAACAATTATAGAAATTGTTCTTAATGTCATTATGGCTCTAATTGATTGTATATATTTTGTCATATTTGTATTACTATTTGAATTTCAACATTGGTAGTAATTGCCTGGTCGGCTGGCTTGAAGTTAACTTACTAAGGCGATCGACCGAGTGACATCTGTGCCCTCTTAAGTACGCGTCGGTCGGTCGAGGTGTTCATCTGTATGACAATCTTGCTTTGTGCCTTTCAGCACGGTCGACCAGAGCGGTCGGTTGTGAGATCGGTACAGAAGCTGGGTTGGTCGGTTGAATGTGATCGGTCGGTTTTTTTTGTAGTGAGCCTTGTCTCATTTTCCATTCGGCTCGAGACTTACGGGGCTCGTGTCTCGCCTGCCTAGTTGGTTCACTGTTTTAGCCGGATCTTCCAACCTTGCATGGTCATAAGCAGATTTTATTGTAGCCCGCGTGTGGTATCCGACGAGACTCACTATTGGGATAATTCACGCTTCACATTTGGTGGGTCTTGCCGCTACCAAGTAGGGAAACATCTCCGGAGCTTGAACCTATCCTATGTTTGGAGACAAGACTTCATGCTCGGCCTTGGATCGTGGGTCCATTGCTTACATCGAAAGGAGACCTTTTATTCTTGGTCGTTCGTTCTCTTTTAGATTTTGCTGAAATTTTTGATACGTACACTATAATTTTTGTGTAGTGGGAAACTAATTACTTAATATTATATTTAAAAAAAAAAATAAATATTTATAATACTAATTACCATTATCTAATTAATTGTTTTCCACACCATAAATATAGAAATACCTTTATAAAAATTGCAGCCGTATTTTTTTCTTTATTGTTAATTATTCCACATTGGTTTTAGTTTTGCTAGTTGTGTGTGACTCTTTGATCTTATGGATTTGATTTATGTAACATCTTTTTTAATACACATGTTAATCCAATTTTTGGTTGCTCATATTTTTTCTTTGTCTAGATGATTTTATTAGAATATTATATATTATATATATATATATATATATATATATATATATATATATATATATATATATATATATATATATATATAT
>JXCR01015285.1:39265-57416 GCA_002079205.1 Phalaenopsis hybrid cultivar
TTGAATTCACGATGTCAAGGTGAAAAACTACACCTTGAATCACTATATCGCGGGTAACTATATAATTTTGCTTCTACTCGGTCTATTTTTTTGAGTTCCTCTACCGATAATTTTTTCTAATATATTTTTCAGTTGGAGACATTACTTTCTAATCTTTATGATATTTTTGTTGATTGTCTCGATGCATTACTTCTATTCCGAGTTTTTTTTCTTAATTTATACTTATACATGAAATTGTTTTTTTTTCTTACTCATGTTTTGTTCTTGTATTTCTGCTTTTTTTTTGTTTTGATATATTTTTTTCTTAAAGAGTTAGGGATAATATTAATTAGAAAATTGCATTAAAGTAGGAAGATTTACATAAACATCAATATTCGACTTACTTCCTATGTAATTTCATATCTATCATCTAAATTTTGATTTTTATGAACATGTCATGTCTTATTATCTATGAATTAATACATGAAAAATGTATATTTAATTTTTTTTTAAAATTCAAATATAAAAGACTGGTATAAATATAAGAAGGAAAAGTAAAATTTAAATTGTGGATATGTAAATATGTATGAATTAAGAGATATGTATGTAAATAGAACAAATATTACATCCGGAGTAGAGATATGTTCGGAGTCCAATGAAATCACTTCACGTGGAGGTGATAGAAAAATATAAAAAAATTCGTTTTAACATAGGGAAATATTCTCCATCTGTTATTCTGTGTTATTTATATGTTTTTATGGTGGTATTTATGTGTTATTGTGTTCAGGAAATATTCCCGGTGTTATAATAACATAATAACACATCAATATCACCACATTAACATCTGAATAATGCGAAATAATACGGCAGGATTGTTCCCATATCACTGGACTGGATCACAGGAAAATGAGTTTTTTTTGTCCTATCAATTTCATGTGGAGATGATTTATTGAACTTCAACCCTAAATAATTTTTCATGTAAATAAACCTTGGAAAAATTGGGTGATATTAATTGGGGTCGGTCGGAAGGCGGAGGTCATGATGGGGTAAAGGAGTTTCTAGATGTGAGCGGATGTTACGGCTCTCTATTTTCTCCGCCTGGAACGGATAGTTTCTCCGTGGTTAAATTTAGTGCTCCGCGTGATTCCTGGAACACGTGCCAAAGTCCTCACATTTCTTATTTCATTTTTAATGTGAAAAAAATGGGCTCATTATTGGAAAAATAAACAAGCGAGTATAACCGTATAAAATTTGGCAAGGGCTTCATTAAAAAATCTTCTCTTTAATTACTTAAAAAACACTCAATTCCTCTCTTTTTACATATCTAATACTACAATTTTTTAATTTTTACATATATAACCCCTTTCTTATGCTTAAGATGCGTGCTTCATTTTTAAACTTCAAGGAGGTGAAATTTTAATATGATACGAAAGATTTGGATGATATAAACATCAACGATAAAGTTTAGATATTTAAAATGTAAATACACAAGAATTGGATGGTGTGTAAGTAAAAACTTAGATAGTCTTTATTAAAATATATAAATCCCAGCCATGAATTTCATGATTATTAATTATGTATATATACAACTAGAAAATGATTTGGAGATTTTCGCTTATGGTGACAGTGCCAACCACTCTACCGGTCGGCCCTACATGGTTAGATACTCACCCGATCGACCTTCTTGAGTCTCCTAATTCTTCGTGGCCGACCTAACTTCACCCGACCTAATTTCACTAGGCCCACTTCACCCAACCAGCTTCACCCGACCAAATTCTCCCTATGTTCTTTACCTAGCCTGCTTTACCCGACCTGCTTTGCTCAGCCTGCTTCACCCAACACGCTTCTCTCAGCTCACTTCACCCAGCCAGATTCCACTCGGCTCTTTTTCCAGCTGACTGTCGATCGAAGCCTAAATCTGACAGTTCACGAGGTACCAAACATTATGCACCAACACAAAAGGTTGAAATGCCCTGTACTACCCTCCTTAAAAGCAAGGGTAAAGAGGTAATATTGTATTTCCCTCTTTTTGTACTTCTATAAATAGATGACCCTTGACAAGTGCAAAAAGGTCTCGAGGCTCTATCTCTTACCCTCCATATAGGGTGCTTGCTCCCCCTCTCTCTTCACTTGTAATCGAACTTTATATAGAATAATAGGGGCTAAAGAGCCCGGGAACACATCTCTTTGTGTGAAGTGTGCCATCAACATGATTTAAATTCAACTTCCTAAAATGTGCGATGAGTGTGAAGTGTGTCATCAACAAAAAGATGAGCATTATAGGTTGTAGAAAGCTCAAAACAGAGAAACAAAAGAATAAGCGAAAAGAAGAAGAAGATAAGAGGAATAAGACAAAAAGTAATTGAGAAGACATAAAAGATGACAAGACCAAAAAAACAAAATGAAAAGAAATGACAAGACATAAAGTAAGAAGACAAGAAGTGACAAACAAAAAAGTCAGAGATAAGGTTAAAAAAACAAAAGAGAGAAAAATGAGGAAAAACAAGAAGAAAGAGCCCCTCTCTTATTCCAAAAGAAAGAAGATCCTTTTAAGGAATAAAAAAAACAAAGAAGATAAGCACATTTTCCTTTATTTTAGTTAGGTTTTCTAAATGAAAAAAAAAAATAAGAAAGAGAAAGAAACAAAATATCTCTTCATTTAAGCCTCTTCTCTGAGATGAAAAAATAAACTCTCTCTTCAATAAAAACTCTCATCAGACTCAACCTTAGGAAACCTCAAAAAGCCATTTCGAAGCTCGACTCGAAAAAATTATGAAGGTGGTTCCCCGCCCAAATGGGATAAAATCTGCAAATAGTATTGCATAAATCATCCCATTAGCGAGTCTCGATGGTTACCCCCATGAAGACAGTGACAAGATCCACCTAAGTCCTGAAAAAAAAAAAAGTGCGGCATGCTAGAGGCAATGTTCCAACAAAAGAAAAGTGATGTGCAGTGAGTGAGACTTGAGTTGGGCAAAATTTCATATATAAAAATCTAAGGAAAACGTAATCGACTCATTAAAAGCTAATAGGAGGAGTATTCAACAATTAAGTCCAACTAGAGGTTCATGAGACTGTATTTTCTGCACTTATGAGTTTTTCATTCTTATCGCTCGAAGTAAAAAACTTTGGGGCTTCATGTACAACAAGAAAATTACTTGGAGATTTTCCACAGATTGAACAACAAGCCAGACACTCGCAAGCTTGCTTCTGGTGAATGTGCCAACGACTCAACCGGTCGGCCCCACCTAGCCTAAAACGCACCTAGTCGACCTCCTTGAGCACGAATCTCGATATATTTTTGAGCGATAATTATTTTAAATTCAAATTCAAGATCGTTATGAACACTAATTTCAACAAGTTCATAGTCAAACTGATTATCTTGATAAGATAAACCCAATGATATCAAATTTGGGTCAATTCAGGTTTAATAAAGCCTAAATCAAACCATTAAAGCATGCTTGAAGGCTTTGATTCATCAAATGAATATTCAAATGAACTTCAAATTTGACATATTTATAGTCAGATCAAGTGTCTGGACAAGAGAAATCCAACAAGTTTATGATCACTCAATTCTAAAGTTATGAATATATATATGATCAAGTTGGAAAATTATGAATCAACCGATTATCTGTTTCTGAAAGTAATACGCCAAATAACCAAAATGATCATCCTTAAAGGCTACAAATAGACCCCTCTTTTCATTTGATGGGGTAGAGAGAAAAGAAAGTGCAAATCTTATTTTGGACTAAAGGCTCCAATCTAATATGTAAATATTGATTTTTAAATATATGTTATTTTTTTAATGCTTGAAAAGCTGTATTATCTTTTTTTTTTAATTAAAATAATGATATAGGGTTGAATTGAGTGATATAAATGTTAAAAAAAAAAAGAGTTTACGTGTCAGATATGTATTGGATGGTATGCATGTGAATGCTTAGAGCTAATATATTAACATCACAGTATTACTTCAGTTATCGCGTGGCAGGCCGGCGACAGCACCGTGCTTATTAAGCTGGTGTGCTTTTGTTAAGTTGGAATTAAAAATAATTAATACTTACTAATCATATTCTTGCATCACTAATCCAAGTATTAGTGCTTGGAATTATTTATTTGCAAATCTAGTCATCATGAAAAATTATTTTTTAAAAAAAATATCACGTTGAACACAATTAAAAATAGAAGTGCCTGCCCGGAGCCTCCGGCGCTCTGACGTCCCCCCTAGTTCTAGAATATATGATCTTTATTAGACTGAGTTTTTTTTGCATAAATTATTCCTTATTTTGTTTTTGTTTTTAAATGGGATCCATCGAGATATAGTTTTATTGTGATCAACGGTCAAGATCAGACAGATCAGACAACATATGCATCTCTGCATGAGCTGTCCGTATGAAATAATTTTTCGTTTTCTTAAGGTTCATTTACTTAATTAAATTAAAATAATAAAATTGTAAAATGACACATTTCCTAAATTTTATTATATAATGGGAGTCAAATTTATAATTAGTATAATGTTTTTTCTGCCTCTAGTTTTGAAATTTTCATTTAAATTTTGATCATGATAAAATTTTAAACCTATAAAATCCAGTTTGAATTAAATTTTTATTTTTTAATGGTAATACGTGTGTGAATTATATATAGTTCAAAAAAGGACTTAGATGCTAGTTTAATAAATTAAAATGAAATAATGTTAAAAAAAGTTATCTTTTACTATGTCTCATGGAATCTATCCTAATCTATTACTAAGTTTTGGTAAAGTATTCATGCCTGGTCTTCATTAGAACATTTGGTCATATATATATATATATATATATATATATATATATATTCAAAGGAATGACCAGATGCTATTATAGGAGTCTCCAACCACTCCTAATATGCCTAACAGTTTGAGTACTACCTCCTTAAGACAATTGTGCCGGAGGGGATTCGAACCCCCGACCCTGAGGGGCATTACACATGGGAAGCCAACGAAAGGATGGAGTTTGATAATCTATTATGTAATTAAAATTACGTAATTTCTCTATTTCATTTAATTAGAGAGGATGAGAATGCAAATAACCTGTAAATGTAATAGAGATGAAAGTACCATAATGATAATGATGGCAGTCAGCTTAGATTAGTAATATGCTGATGATCTAATAATGGCCGTGGAGAGAAAATGGTCAAATGACACCAATTAATATAACTTGTTAAAATTTTTTTTTTTTTTTAAATTTGGCTAAAAAGAAAATAATTGCAAGGTAATATTTGGAGGAATTTGAGTGCTAGTATATTTTAAGTAGGTATGTAAATCAAGCTGACTCAGGTCAAGAATGTCATGCATTGAATTCGGCTTCGTCAAATCATAAGTTGTTCATGTTCAGTTTGAGCTTGAGCAACGTATTCACATATATGTGCATATATGACTTGCTTAAATTTTTTAAATTATCATACTTGATTTAATTTGGCTTTTTAAAAAAATTAAATGTGTATTTAATTTTTTATATAAAATTAAAATTTTGACTTGTACTTGATTTTTCATAAAAGTAAGTAAATGTTGAATCCAAAATTTGGGAGGCACACATAAGAACAAGGAGAGAAATAACACAGTTTTGAACAATATATTTGTTCAAAAACATCCAGTCAAAAGGAGTCAGGTGGACATTAGGCCGGATGGTCACCAAGACAGACAACCACTAGGCTAGATGGAAATTAATTCGAGCGGCCACTAGGCCGAATGACTACTAGGTTGGGTTTTCATTAGGTCGGGCGGCTACCATGTCGGACGGCTGCTTGCTGGGACTGGTGTCAACTGCTCCATAATTGATGGTCTATTTTGCCCACTTGGTTTGTCTAGTGTGTAAAGCGTCAGATTCATCCACTTGAATTGTTAGATTCTTTAGGAGCTGATCTCCCCTTATTCTTCTAAAAGATATTATCCTCCCGGTACGCGAAAGCCAACGGACTAGGCGTGCGGTCCTGGATCGTCTTTGGAGGGTCACATGATGCCATGTCACTTTTTATGTCGATCGCGAGATATCTTTGAGATTCGTTTTGAAACACTTTTAACATGTACATTAAAAATCCTCGTTTCTTTTGCATTTTGATAATGACAACTATTATAAGGACAATCTAATCTAGCTTTTCAGGCCAAACTATGATAAGGACAATCTAAACTATGGAGGGTTGCTAAGAGATGCATCAGAGCACCCAATAGTTGATCCAATGGGAACGAAAAACGAACCCAAATCATCAAACTTGGCTTACCTTCGTCTTTAAGAGGCCCAGACTTTGTCGAATCGAGAGGAAGAACACCTTCATGATGCACGACTAGGGCTGCTGGAGGAATAGTTAGCTGCGATTCAGACTCGCGAGGCTGTCCTTCAAGAGCATCCGACATCGCTTCAGGCCAAGCTAGCCACCGTCTGGGAGGAAGTTTCAGTCTCCCTGTAGTATGCTAATGTGAATAATATAGACAAGGATAGAATAGAGGTGAGCTAATATTTAAGGTGTTGTGTCAGTTAGGGCATGTTTCGACTGAGTCTGTAGTCGATAATTATGTGATGTTTTTTTTCTTGACTGAATAACTATAAATAGATGTATTTTCTTTTCCACTAGTTGGATTTAAACTAGTGAAATGGATGTAAAACTATTTTATTTTGTATATATATATATATATATATATATATATATATATATATATATATATATATATATTTGTGTCTTTTGATTCATGGATATGTCTGTTTGATTTAACCCCTTTCTTGTGCTTTTGATGTGGAGAAAGTACTATTTGGTCCTAAGTATTCCTAGAAAACTTTTAGTGTGAGCTCATCGGGAGTGACGCTAGTCGTTTCAGAAAGGCAAACAATGGGGTTGTTCAAATCACTTTGCCTTTGGGCCGAGCATCTTGCTCTGAGTGGCTTTTAAGGGGGGAGAAACCAACATATGAAGATGACAACAGTCTAGTTGTATATGTCAACCAGTTTAGATATGGACTGAGGCTACTATTTTGTAGCAAGATGAGATCCATCCTCTATAGCTATGGTATCATCCCCCCACAAATCACACCAAACATCGTTGTCATACTTATGACATTTGTCATCTTCCTTCGGTAGATGGAGATACCATCTTCAATCGAGCTCTTTCACTACTTTTTCTGTTCCAAATTTGATCGGGACTGCTACGCTGTGTTTTCATCTGACCTCAAACTTCGAGTGATAGGGGTAGAGAATAAAGTAGAGGATTGGTAGTCAAAGTTTGCGATTGCTTCGAATCGTCAAGGCTGGGGGGTTTCTGGCCCGTCTATTACTAAGGAGGTGGTATGACCAGATCTTGCCAGAAAACGTCGGCTTTTATGCTGATATGTTCAAGGGGAGAGAGCTCTCTATGTTCCAATTCACAAAGCGAGACGTTGTTAACATGATCTTATGGCTCAAAATTTCTAGCAATATGCCCGAGAGTTTAATGGAGGAGTCGGATGCCTGACAGAAGAGGAGATTTGAAGCGGTTGCATCAAATGATACTAGGAATAAACTGAGGGCAAAAATGCCTCCAGAGAGGGCATCCTACTCCCCGAGTTAGGAGAGCATTAGGAGAGTCCGGTGCTAATGAGAATGCTTCTACTCTCCGATTTAGGAGACCATTGGGAGAGCCAAGGTGGCAGAGGGAAAGCAAAATGCCAGTCAGAAGCTCATTCATCTGCGAAAGAAGTTGAAGGAGTTGATGCAGGTTTGGGAGGCGAACGCTTTTGAATACGAGAAAAATATTGCCACATTGACAATTAAGAACAAGGATCTGGAGGACGAAATGTCTGGTATGACCTTCAAAGGAGATAATGTGACGACAATGTTGGAGCATATCCAAATTGGCCTGGCCATTACAGTGGAGCATTTCATAAAGATGGAACTCTCCCATGTAGGTAGACATGGACCAGCTGGCCACCCTCTTTGTTGATTCTAATGAGGAGGATGACGAGGTGGACGAGCCTGGTGGAGATGAAGCTGAGAGTAGTGGTGGATCTGCAGCCACTTAGTTTTTTTTTAGTAGATACTTTGTTTATGTATATATTTTTTTTGTCTTCAAAAAATTTTGACAATGTTCAGCCATGTTTGGTCGGCAGGCACTCTTTTACTCAATGGTAAATTTTGTATATGTCTCGAAAAATGAGTAGAAATTTACTTACTCTTTTTGCTTTCATGGGTTATCCATCTCTGTACGATGGATTTTACATGTATGTGAATGAATGGTTTGGACAAGCTGCGAACTTAGCATCAGAGCCAATTACTTTTTGATTTCGCTCTCGGCGGGGTATTCCTGCCCTCCAACTGCAATTTTATTGCATTAGGTTAGGTCCGGCGATTATGATGCAGCGGTTCTCCACTCCTTTATCTTGTGCTTAGTCGGGCGATAGTGGTGCCTTCTGGTTGTCCTCATTTTTTTTGGGCAACGCTGGGCAATTTTGGCACCTTGACTTGTTGGTCTTCTATTTGTGCTATGTCGAACGATCATGGCTTTACTACTGACCGCCTTCAATTTTTGGGCGAGGCTGGGGCGATCTTGGCACCTCGGTCTGTCTGTCTTCTATTTGTGCTCAACCAGGGGATCTTTGTGCCACGATCGACAGTCTTCAGTAATTGGGTGGGCTTGAGCGATCTTGGTGTTAGTTTTCTATTTGTGCTCGACAGAGCAGTTTTGGTGTCATGGCTGACATCTTCAATTTTGGAGTGAGGTCGAGTGATCTTTACCTCTTGGCTTATGGATCTTCTATTTGTGCTCCGTCCAGCGTTTTTGGCGCCACGACTAATAGTCTTCAATTTTTTGGCGAGGCAGGGCGATCTTGGCATCTCAACCTACTGGTCTTCTAATTGTGCTCGGTCGGGTGATCTTGTTACCATGACTGATAGTTTTCGATTTTTGGGCGAGGTTGGACAATCTTGGTGCCTCAGCTTGTTGGTCTTTTTTTTTTTTGCTCAACCGACGATCTTGGAGTCACAGCTGACAGTCTACAATTTTTCGGTGAGGTTTGGGGATCTTGGCACTTCTCCCTGTCGGTCTTCTATTTGCGCTTAGCCGGGTGAGATTAGGTGAACGTTGCAATTTATATGATGTACCAGTGAATTTAAAAGTTTTGTTCAAGTTACATATAAATTGAACCATTTTAAAAATTCTTCTTCATTCTACTTGTTTACTTAAGAGACATCCCCTATGTTCAAGCTATTGGCAAATAACATGCTCACATCATTATTATTCTTATGTTTAACTTAATCAATATAAAATTCCTTATAATAACTGAAAGAACTTTTACTTAAATTTCATCTTAACATATAAGAGATGGCTTCAAAAATTGGTATTCAAAAAGAAATTCATACCTGCATGAAACAGTCCAGCATTTCACACAAACGGGTGTCCCGTGGGAAAGCAATTAGTTATTCATTTGATGAAGGTTCTTTCTCCTTTCCTATGTTACAAAATAGGGATGTAGTTAGAGAAACTGATTGATATATACAATAAAATAGATTTAGTATGGAAGAATATGCTTTTTCGTCTCTCTTATTTTTTTTCCAATACCCTTTTAATCTGGAATTAGATATACCCTTTAGACGCAACTTCAATGGGTTTTTAATTTCAAATTGCATTCTCTATTAAGTGCTTTTTTATAAGACTTTTGCTTCAATTTAGGTGAACCCCCACTCAATATGCAGTAACATCATCAGATAATTTTTTTAATGATTCCAACATATATTGTTCAGCTTCTTTATTTCCTTGTGCTTTGGTGTTAATTTGATATAAAAATTTATGGACATGAGTGTGAAATATGACACCACTTGAATAACCGTTCATCACTTGTGACTCTTTGAAATATCTATATCCATAACCGTAATTGAAATCCTTTTTAGCTCAACAGACCATCTCAAGAGAAAATATTTTTCAGGTATCTTTGGTATATTTGTTATGCTAAAAAATCGTATACAGTTGACACATAATAATCACTTCATTTCAATTTTTTTTGAAACTATATATTATTTCAAAATTTGCCTTCTCAAATTTAATATTTCAAGGTTTGTCTGTCCCCTTATTATCCAAATTTTTAATATAATATTTCAAAAATCTATTTGTAGAGAAGTCTACAACAAGACCACATACCACCTGCAAAAACTCTTCTTCCAAGAATGAATATATCTTTCTTGAATAAAATGAAGCCACTTGCCTCAATATTGGGCTAATGTTTGCTACAGAAGCAATTACAGATTGAGTACATCTGAAATCCTTGTCCTTCTCATTTTTACTTCATGCATTCATGACATTTTTAAGTCCCTAAAAACAATCGGTTATAGAGCTTGTTGGCTTTGAGATACCATGACAAACATTATTTGTAGACTCGCTTCTTTACAAAAGATTCTCATTCCAAAATTTTCTTTATTAAAGGTTGTTGGCCACCTATATCTAATGGTGTAAAAATTATCTAGCCTAACATTGCCATATAAATTTCCTTTCTCAATCACGTCTTTCCAAGTTTTGTTTGAACTCATCTATGAAGTTGCACTCACTCATGCATTTGTAGAATAGATCATTTACTGGCTTATTACAATTGGAGCAATGATTTTTTTTGGGAAATTCCCCATATATATGTCGCTGCATAGTCTATGATGAGTATGGAGTAGAGAATCTTCCATGACACTCATCATTGCTTGATCCTGATTGCTAAATATTGTTATGGGATGCTTATCATCCATTATACAAAGAAATATTTTAAATGGCCAATTGAACAACTCAATCTTCTTGTCGGACAAAAAAATTACTCCAAAAAGAACATTTTGCAAATGATGGTTTATACCAACAAAAGAAGCACAACATAAGTTATATTTATTTAGTATATAACTTGTATAAACAAAAAGTGCATCCCCAAAATAGTCATAATCCATTCTTGACATGCCATCACTCCAAAAAAAGCTCATCAACCTATCAAACACATCAATTTGGAAGTCCTATGCAAACATACTATGTGTAGCTTGTCTCTCTGTGAACAACTATAATAGAGAGTTAGTGCCACCATTTTACATTCTTTCTCTTCTCTCTTTTTGAATGAAGTTGACTGCATCCATTTTCGTACATCTAAGTTTCTCTACTCAAGCCAACTTCTGTAGCAAGAAAGTTGAATGCATTTGTAACTCTAATCCTTATTTCTGTCATCGATCTGAGCACATTTCCAAAAATTTTGATCTCAGAAGATGCTTATCACCAAACTTCGCTAAGAAATGATTATGATTTTCTATAAATTTTTTAATTGTCTAATTTCCTTCAACATTAACTTCATGTTGAATCATTGTTGAACAATTAGTATCGGTGTTTGTTTTTTTAAACTTTAATGTGCTGTTGAACTTGAGCTTCTTTTTAAAACCAACTTTACCACATAAGAAGTCCTTCAATTTTATATTCCTCAAATTTTACCACACACTATCATGGTTCTTTCAAACAGCAAATCCAACATATTGTCCATGAGCACAATATAAATTATATGTTTCTTTTTCATTATGTACAATAGTACCAAGTGATCTATCTATAATTGGATCATTACCAACACTCCTTGTCTCACAAAATTACACATATATAGAATGGTTTAAACATGATTAAATATGCAAACCATTAAATTAATAGAAAACCACAAAAACATCATAAAAAAACTACCATATTATCATCATAATACCACTACACTATACCCAAAATACCACCTCAAAATTGTCACAATACCACTACAAAATCATTACATTACCCCAATAATACTACCACAATACTATCATAACACCAACATAATACCATCACAATACCACCAAAATATGAACATAATATCTCAATAATACTACAAAAATATGAGCACAATGCAATCTCAAAATCACATCAATGCCATAAAAAGTCTACCACAATAACACTAAAATACCGTAAAAAATCATCACTCCACCACTAAAATAACACCAAAAAACAGTCAAAATACCAACACAAAACTATCACAATATCATCAAAATATGAGCATAATAAATCAATAATGCCACCAAAATATGAGTACAATACCATCTCAAAATCACACGAATGACACAAAAACTCTACCCGAGCAACACTAAATACCCTAAAAAAAAATCACTATATTACCACTAGAATAACACCAAAATACAATCAAAACAACTCTACCCACCAAATTATCACAAAATCACCACAAAACTACCACAATACCACCAAAATATAACCATAATAACTCAACAATACTACCATAATATGAGTACCATACCAACTAAAAACCACACCAATTCCAAAAAAAACTTCCCACACTTAAATACTACCAAAAAACCAACACGTCACCACGAGAATAACACCAAATTACAATTAAAATAACTCTATAATACTAGTACAAAACAATCATAATAACTTAACAATACCTCCAAAATATGAGCACAATCCCACCTCGAAACCACCCCAATGCCACAATAACTCCACCACAATAACACTAACTTACCACAAAAATATCACCACATCACCACCACAATACCTCCAAAATACAATTAAAATAACTCCATACTGCCACCTCAAAACCACCTCAATACCATCACAATAACACTATAATTTCACCATAATACAACAAAAACACCACTATAAAACCACCACAATAATATGGTTTATTGGTGTTGGTATTTTGTGGTTATTTTGGTCATATTATGGAGGTCCAATTGTTTTATTATGTTGGTATTTTGGTGGTATAATGGGGTTATTGTCCTGAAAATATTATATTTTTTTTCTCTCAAATAAAGCATTTTAAAAATCCAACATAATATACTACATTTAGTTTAAAGAATAATTCTATATCGAAAGATTGCATTGATTCAAACTATAAAATACTTTAAGCAAACATAAAGGAATGTAAATTTTTGAATGATAGCTAAAATCACCTCCATTTTAATCTTGTCACCATTATTTTCAGATTTCATCTTCAGTATTACTCTCTTGTCATGTTGTTCAAAAATCATAGAGGGGGATCGTTAAAGCTGTAGCTTAAAAATGTGCAAGGAAACCTCTGGTTGGAGGAGCACAAGAAAAATCCTAGCCCAAAAAAATAAAATTAAATAGTGCACCTAATTTTGAACAGTGTGTCAAATTTTGAAAAGTGATCTGTATTCTCTCCCAATTAATGAGCTGGTTCGCGCCCGGTCATGCGACAAATGACTGTGTTTTTGGTTTTCTTGATATTATTTNTTGTTCAAAAATCATAGAGGGGGATCGTTAAAGCTGTAGCTTAAAAATGTGCAAGGAAACCTCTGGTTGGAGGAGCACAAGAAAAATCCTAGCCCAAAAAAATAAAATTAAATAGTGCACCTAATTTTGAACAGTGTGTCAAATTTTGAAAAGTGATCTGTATTCTCTCCCAATTAATGAGCTGGTTCGCGCCCGGTCATGCGACAAATGACTGTGTTTTTGGTTTTCTTGATATTATTTAGTAGGTCCAACACTTTACAAATGACAAAATTTTATTGGGGTCCAGATGCAAAACTAAGTCCGAACTCCAGATGCATCATTTTCTTCTTTCTTAAAGCCTGGTGAAGCCATCGTTTGTGCCTTACACAGCCTTAAAAGCCTAAAAAATCCTATGTTATCAACACACATCTCGAATGCATGGCTCACTTTCTTAGGCAAACCTCATCTTTGTTATCTTTAAAGTTTGATTAAGCATATAACAAGTCAAAATTTTAGTTGCATTTTTAGATTTTTTAAATATTTGTTTCATTTGTTTATACATTTTCTCTTAGATTTTTTACTTAATTGATTGAGGATTAAAGTTATATCTAAAAATTGATATGATAAGACTTCTTTTATAGGTTGACCCACCGTGACCAAGTTGGGTTGAAACTACAATTAAAGATGTTAAAAATGGTTTTTGATTGTTGTTTGATAATGATACATTTTGTATGATATCATCTAATAACTTATTAATGATTATATTCCATGATTTATCATTTCTCAAGAACATTTAAGATGATAAGACGAATGTACTCATTAATTGAAAAATTAATTGAATTGGATGACTGTTATTGCATTGAAGAGATTAAAAATTCAAACACATTTACAATAGTTTAGAGGGTCATTTGGGATCACTTTGAATTTTTAATTTTTAATTTAAAAAAATTAATTTGTTTTGTTTAAGTTTTGCTTTGAAACAAAACATGTTTGGCATATATGGTTAATATAAGAATTTCTTAAGAAAACACCCAAATTTTAAAAATTAATTTTAGTATTTAAAAAAAATATATTGACTTTCTTTTTGAAACAAAAAATAGAAACAAGTAAAAAAACATTAAAACAAACATCTTTTTAGAGAAACAAGAATTAGAAGTGAATCTAGGAGGATAAGTTGGTTTATGGTTTGAAAAATTAATAACCTTGTTATTTTGGTTGCATAAGAAGTTCTATTGGTTACTATCTCATTTAGTGTTTTTTTATATTTTAATTACTTTTCTAAATAAAATTTGGGTAATTTTTTTAATTAGGCTTGTGATATTAGAAAAAGGGCGATTAGGTCTACTACTTATTACATTCATTGACTCCATAAATGAAATATTCTTATCTCCTAATTGTCCATATACACTGTTATCACTCATTAAATATTCTTGTATTGAATTTAATTCTAAGTTGTCTAACTTTTTAGATATTGCAGCTACCTATGAAGTGAGAATGACTAACACATCTTAACCATGTACACTTACCACCTTCTTAGGGCCAAATCTCTTAGAAGGTCATTGGAAATTATTGGTGGCAATTTCTTCAATTAGCGTGTAAGCCTCATATAATTAATTTGACATTAAGAACTTCTATTGCAACACATACAACTGATCTTAGCGATCCTACCAAACTACTATAAAAAAAAGTTATATTATATGCCAATCTAGTAGGGCATAGTGTGGATATTTTCAAACCAGCCCTTAAATCTCTCTCATGCTTCAAAGATTCACTGATTGTTCAGTTGAGAAAAAGAAGTGATATCACTCTTAAGCATAGCAGTATAGAATGGAGGGAAATACTTAGCTAGAAATTTTGGTCGAGATCATTCTATATAGTAATTTAACTAGATGGTTTGGAGTTTAGCTATATTAATGCCTTATATTTCAAGAAAAGTGAGAATGACATAAGTTTAATAGCATCATCAGAGATACTATTATACTTAAACACTCTATAAATTTCTAATAAACTGAAAATGAGAAGATTTAGATCATCTATAGGTGACCCCCAAATTGAAAATTTTGAACCATTTGTATAATATCACAAATGGAAGGCCTACTAATGTTCGGGTGCACTCTATCTACCGAAGGATTAGAAAATCTCTAAGTAATCTAAGTTGAACATTTCCTCCTTGAAGATTTTTCTTTTTTTTTTTAAGTACTTTTAGCCTTTTTCTATTTTCTTATTTTTTAAGCATTTTTTTCAATTTTAGGGTCAAATGATATAAGTTCACCATGTTCATTCCTCTGAATGCACAACTTAGTATTTGTCAGTGACCTTAAACTAACACTAACAAAATAAAAACAAATTACAGTACAAGCACTAAGTGAACAACACGGGATAACAAAATGTTGTAATAATATAAATAAATACTATTGAAACGTAAAATAAATATAACTGAGTGTGATGACACTATGATGTTGAAGTTATAGTGATCAAGCGTGCTACGAAGGAATCATTATCTCGCAAGTATACATGTCGATCAAGTAGTAAAATATAACATAATCCCAAGTATCAATCCCACTAGGAACATGCTAACTATCAAACAAGTCAAATTAATATTTTTCAAATCCTAGGTTTAGTTCAAAATGTGTTAGTTTTTGAAAGATTTGTTACATTCCTAACTTGTAAAAATGAAAGCTAACAATTTTGGATTTTTTTTTAATTTGAGAAAAATACATCTTTGAAATGGATCATGTGAATCTTTTATGTTTTTCTCTAAAATTCCCTTACTTAATGTTGACAATCAGAGAAACTTACTCATTACTCTATTCTTAAACATAAGAATTATTATAGCCTCATATTATGTTAAGTCCCCTTAATCTTACAAAGTCTCCCAAGATTTCTCATTCTTCTATGTGATTTTAATCTCGTAATGACAATCTTCATATTCTACCAAAAATAGAGTGTTAAACTACTTGTTCTTCTATTCTATATTTAATAGTCCTAAATCACAAGAAATTTTAACTACTCAAGTGGGCAACAAGAAAGTAAATGAAATTTGAAAAATGAATACACAAACATGCATCCAAATCATTTAAAGAATTTTCATATAATGAACATAATTTTTTAAATCACCAAGTCAAAGAAGTAAAAAAGACTTAGTTCCTTACTGATAGAAAATCAACGTTACAAGGTGAAAAAAGTACAAGCTAAATTGAACTCCTTTCACTCTAAGCCTTTATCTCCTTGTTTCTCCTATTTGATTTTTCTTAATTCTCTATAAGAAAATCACACACTCACATACTACTTCACACTCAAAGTTTCCTTCAAGCTCTACTCATGTGCACTCCAAATATTAGCAGCCTTCAAATGTCAAGAAGCCCCTTCCATGATGAAATTCACTCCTTCTATGGCTGGAATACAAGCAAAACCAGCAAAACTATAAGTCGGTGGGAGACTTGGTGACATTAGTTAGGAGATGATGGACCACTAGCAACACACGCAACAACACAGGCTTGAGCTCTGTATTTCATTGCTTCATATCTTGAAAATTAGGCTTTGAGGATGGTGGCACTAGTTCTAGTGCCATGATGGTGTTGATACTGGTCATTGGAGTGCTTAGACCTTAGCATTGAGGTGTCCCTCTCTATATTTTGGACAAATTTTTTTTGTTTTGGGTGCTGAGACACCTAGTCTAAGTGACACGACATCACTGACCTCAAGCACTTGCCTTTGTCATTGAATTTGAATGGTCTCTATATTTTAGGGTTGAATCTCTCCTCTATGGGCATTGTGGCGCTCTATGATGGAGTCAATGTGGCCTACTGACTTAGCCTATTATGTGCTCCAAGCGCTCTAATTCTTTCTCTTATACTTTATTTAACACCATATATACCCAAAAATAGCATAAAAATGGCACTAAAAATTGTACTAAACACATGAAACACAACCTCACCTTTCACCTTCACTAGATAACCTTACGGTGTTGTTAATGTGGAGCTGGGCACTGCCTCAGTAGCGCTGCCTTAGTAGCACTACAATGTTGGTTCATAAAACCATGTTCACATAATATAAATGATAGTTCACAAAATTATACCTAAGTTATGATTAACACATTGAATTTTAGCTCTTCAAATGACTAGTTTGAACAAAAATTAAAGTAGAAGATCAACACATCAATACTTAATACAATTTACTTTAAAAATTCAAGATGGATTGAACAAGAACTTCATGTACAAAAAGAATTCTAAGATAAAATAAAATTAGTTCCTACTCATTTTCATAGAAAAATACATGGATTTTATAAAAAAATAGAAGAAGGTTTACAAAGATAAGAAAGAGAGATGCACCAAGAAATAATCATGTTCAATAGATCCAATCTTCTTTCCCGATGTGCTCCTCTAACACCTGTTTCATTGTCATACTAACACACAGTAACTAACACTGCCAAAATTCTCTTTTAATAGTTACAATAAACCCTTTAATAAATTTAGTACAGAAACTGGCATTAAAAATTATCAAAATGAGATAAAAATTGAACAATGTCAATTTGTGATGCTAGGGCGCCGTGAAGGGGATCCACGATGCTTAAATTGACAATGGGGAACTGCCTTCCCGCACCATGGTGTCTAACTCTTATGTTTTGGATACTGGGTATAGAGTCATGAAACTTTAAATTTGGTGTCAGGTGCTGCAAACATGATGTTGTGGTCCCATGCTTTTTGTTTTTTGTGCTAAAATTTGTAAGTGTGGGTGCAGAGTGCTATGACACTGGTTTGGATTTTTTAGTTTTTTTTTTTCAAATATTTTGTCCTATTTGTTCATTTTAATAATGCACGATAAATATCATAAAAAAAACATAAAAATAGAACAAAAAATTTAAAAATTACAATTAATTGCACCACTTTGAACAATTAAAGTCAATATATCAATTAATTTTTTTTCATTATGGCTACTCTCAATTTAACCATTTATATATGTATACTCT
>JXCR01015310.1:0-13169 GCA_002079205.1 Phalaenopsis hybrid cultivar
CATTAAAAATCATTAAAATTGAGCATAAAATATATATGAAAAAGTAGGTAATTTTTAAGCGTGTCTCCTACTAACTGACGTTCCCGGACAAGAATTCCTTTCACGTGTACATAGAGGTACAACCATCTCAAAGCTCATTAGGGCGCAACTCAATCAATTTAGTGTCCGGACGGAATCTATGTGGTACTTTACTATCATCCATTCTTCTTAATGTTACAAAAACTCTGCAATGTTGTACTCCCTGGATGCAGTGTTTTGTCAGATCTGCCCCATTTCCCTTTAGAATTAGTGTTAAACCCACTGGCAGTGGAATATCAATGGATCCTCTGAGTTCTCCAGAGCAAACAATATTGATTTATTTTCCAAACAGAATGTTACTTTTTTTCATGAAGGACACCGTGTAGAAGGGCCTTACAAAATCATTTTGATTAATATGCGGATGAATACAGTCTCCTTCATCATAAATGTTGATTATACAGTAATTCAGAATGCAACCTGCCAGTAGTATGCTTCACCTGACCATCCTTTTGATCATTTTTTTTATCTGAGAAGGCATAGGACACACTTCATCGTATCTCAAGATACCTGGTGGTTCCTAGCCTTTCTTTGACAAAGTTATAGCACCTACCACACTAAATAGTTATCCCGACCTTCCCGTGCATCTATTTCTACGGCTCTGAGTAAGCTTTCTTCATTAACAGACTGGCTCGACCTTGGTTCCTTAAGTTGAATACAAAATTAAGAATTCTTCTTCCATCATTTTTGAAGAAAACTTCTATATATAGCTCTAGGCCTTCCAACATTTTGATAAATTTCCTGTGGATTTCTTCAAAGAATTCAAATTCTCTTTTCTTGACTGTGTTCATGTTTTCTAGTTCAGTCATAGGAATCCTTTGAGATCATCGGGGCTACTCCCTCATCTCAATGCCCATGGGAAACCATGTCTGAACCATCTCTGTATGTAGTGGGATATATGACTCTGTATCTGGGTACGCTGCCTTCTGGTACCCTGTGTTAGCAGAAGTATAATCTTGAAAGCTACTATAGTGCTCCAAATGGAGGACATTACATTTCAGGCACTGCACGAATGCTCCCCCTATCAATGCTTAAGTTGGAATTTCAATGTTGCACATCGGGCAACCCCCATTGTAAACATCATCTCAAATTTTTTATTGTGCCTTCTTTGCAACAAATTCTGACTCATCCCCCATGACAGACATACTTTTAGAAGTTTTCCTCATGCACGGATCATAAATTTTCCCCTCAAGAATTGGGGTAAGTGTTGCTTCTACATCTTGTATACGCCTTTTCTCCTAACGTAAGAAAGCTCTATGCTTATGGCAGTTTGCATTACGGCCTTGTGTTCTTCTAAGTGACGCGTCTGACACTCTCTTCATCAGCACTAACTAAATTCCTCATCGGTGCAGTTATCATGGACGTTAGACGACTTGTTGCTTCCATTGGATCTTGTAGTGTTGTTGCTTTCTTCCTCTTTCTTCAATACCAATTCTTAGCAAAGATGGTAATCCTACTTTTTCCCAGCTACTGACTATATCCATTAAAAGACCCTCATAGTCGACATTAACTTGACCAAAATCCAAGTTAAAGTCTACGATGACGCCCTAGGCTGGCCTTTCCTTATTTAGTGCAGGATTCATGCCGTCTCTAAAAGTGAAATCTCTAAAAGTGAAAATCAACTTTCATCTCGATATTTTCTCAGTAGAAAAAAGAAAACATCAGTGCACCGAAGTTCAGCATGTACAAGAAAAATAATGAAACATTAATTAAAAAAAATATTGAATTTATATAGGTGAAAATTTTATTTATTTAATTGAACTTAATTTAGTTTAATGAGATTTTAAAATTTAGAATAAGAGGAAGAAATTAAAGTGAGCAAATTCAAACCTTTTCATTTCATTGAGGTTAATTTTATTACAAAATTTTGGACCTAGTCACAAAGGCTTGGATAAATAAAAAACCTCAGAACAAGCAACATTTTCAAAAGTATATTTTAAGCAATGTCATGTTGTGTACTATATCTTCAAATATCATCCATTAACTGAGAACATAGGTCTTTTGTGTTGGAAATCCACCAGCTGGTAAGATCCTTCTGAATAGACCTTCTCTTTAACAAATGGTCCATCCCAAGTTGGTTTGAATTTTCCACCAATCTTATGGTGTACAAGAAAACACCATTTGAAAACAAGAATGAGGTCACCAACTTTAAATTCCCTCGGGTGGACCAATTTTTCATGTGCATGCACCATCCTTTCTTGGTAAAGCTCCAAATGTGGTTCTGCTTTTAGTTATTTTCCTCGAGACATTTGAATTCCTTAAGTCTGAGTTTTTTACTTTCTTCTAATGAAATTTGATTAACGACGGTGACTCTAAGAGGTGATGTCTGGACTTCTAGCAGTAGTACGACCTCAGACCAATACACAAGTGCATAGGGTGTGTATTGAGTGGGAGTTTTGAACGTTGTCCTGTAGGGCCCCAAAGCTTCTAATTGTTTATCATGCTACCCTCTTTTGTTTTCTTCCAATTTCTTCTTCAAAATTTACACGAGCTTCTTGTTGAAGGCCTTGTCAGTGCCAATTACCTAGGGATAGTAGATTGTAGAGTATCTCCAGTCTATCCCATGGAATTTGATGAAGTTATTGATCTTTATGCTCTTAAAGGTTGTTCCATTGTTTAAAATCACTCTACGTGGCCCACCAAAATGGTAGACAATATGAATCTTAAAAAAATCGAGAACAAGCTGTGTTATAACCCTCATAAAGGCCCTACCTCTGTCCATCTAGTGAAGTAATCCGTGATTGCTAGAATAAAAGTGTCCTATAAAGGATGGAGGGTCTACCGGACCTATTATGTTTGTGGCCCAATACTTGAATGACCACGAGGCAATAGTTGGTTGTAGAACATTCGGTGGTTGGTGTAAGACCACCCCATGCACTTGACAAAGGTTACAACTTCTAGTCGTATCCATGTAATAGAATATCTTTGCTTGTCAATAATGTCCGAGTTTTTTAATCTTCATTTTCAACTTCGGCCCTAATTGGTGAGCACCACACAGTTTGAGATGTACTTCTTTGATAATATTCTGTACTTCTGCTCTGCTTACGCCTCTTTGCCATATTTGATCGAATGGTCTTTGTTAGAGGACATCACCCACTAGAGCATATGAAATAGCTTTTCTCGTGATGTGATATGCTTCAAACTTCTCATATAATTTTTTTTTTAATTTGAAAATATTTTATCAATGCCTTGCACCAATCTTCATTAATGTAAGCAACTGTAATCTTCATTTCTTCTTCCTTTTCGAGCTTATGTAAATTAACAAGATCAATCCGAGATAAAACCTGACATTCTTGTACTGTAATTTTGATTGAATCCTCCGGTGGACATGCCAATTCCTTAGCAAGTTTTGTTAAAGTGTCAGCATGGGCGTTATCTCCCTGAGGAATCCAGTACAGAGTCACATCAGAAATTTGATCCAACAACTTGATCATGTATGGATGGTATTCTGTAAGCCTTGGTTTCAAGATCTTATCTAATCCAGCAATTGGTTGCATGAAAAGTTATGAGTCGCCATAGATGGCAATGTCTGTTATATCCATTGAGATTATTAATTCTAGCACGATGATCAATGCTTCATATTCTTCTTTGTTGATTGTACATGGCTTAATCAATTGATAGGAAAATCTCAACATACCCTGATCTAGCATGATGAAAATTAGATTGATTTCTTCTTTGTCTGGTTTAACTACCCTTGATCCTTTGTCCTTTCTAGCTGATGAAGCTCCATCAAAGTACATTTCCCAATGTCTGACACTAGACAATTTTATTTATAGTATATGCTCATCTGACAGCTCATCATTGAGATGGGACTCAGCTGAAAGCGGGTGTGCTGTAAGGAAATTTGCTAAAATTTGTCCATTGATAGCGCGAAAGGGAACAAAGGTTATATTGAGTTGTAATAAAATCATCGACCATCTGGCTAGACATTCGGAAAGTGTTGGTTAGGTCATCAAGTATTAGAATGGATTAACTTTTGAAATAGGGATAATTTTAATAGAAAGCATGTAAAGCCCAAGCTTTTAGGTGGCAAAAATTAAAGCTAGACAATGCTTCTCAATAGGTAGATACTTTACCTCTATCGGTATTAGACCGCGACTCAAGTAGTAGAGCGTGTTTTCCTTACCCTCATGATTAACCTGAGCTAGTAGGGCTCCGAGAGAGTCATTTAAGGCCGCAATATAAGGTATCAACGATTTTTCCGGCATAGGGGCTGCCAAAACATTAGGTGTTATTTAAGTATTGCTTAACATCCTCGAAGGCTTGCTGGCATTTCTCTTCCCAAACAATTTTGGCATCCTTTTTAATTAATGTCGAGAAGGGCTGACAACTACCTGAGAAATTAGAAATAAAGCTTCTTAGATATGTCAACTTTCCATGGAAAGAGCGTAGTTATTTCAAGGTTTTAGGAGGAGGCATTTCCAAGATAGCTTTAATCTTATCTAGTTCAACCTCGATTCCCCAGGTGACAAACAAAGAATTTTAAAAATTTCTCAGAGGTGTCATCGAAAAACACTTTAAGAGATTCATCTTGAGATTATATTGTCATAATCGTTCAAACAAGATCCTCAAATCATGAACATGGTTTTTTTTTGTTTGCTTTTGATTACCAAATCATCTACGTAATATTTCACTTTGTTGTGAATGAAGTCGTCAAAGATCTTCATCATAGCACGTTCATAAGTTGCTCCGGCTTTCTTCAACCTGATTGACATTACCTTGTAGTATAAAATTTTGATTGGTGTTCTGAATACTGTAAGTGCTGCATCATCTGGAGCCTTCTTGATTTGGTTATATCCTGATGATCCATCCATGAAAGAGAAAATCTCATGTTTCAATGTGTTGTCGACCATTAATTCTAGTATAGGTAACAAAAACTCATCTTTTGAAAATGCTTTGTTTAAATTTGTAAGTCGACACAAACACAAAATTTTCCATTATTTTTCTTAATTTGTACAATATTTGCTAACCATGTGGCGTATTTCTCTTCTCTTTGATAGTTAGCTTCTATTAGCTTCTTTACCTCAGCATTTACTTGTTCCTTTATGTCGAGGTGTATTCTTCTGGGAGATTATTTTACTGGGGTCATATCCTTGTCAACCTCGAGCTTATGAACTGCAACTTCTTTTGATAATCCTTTCATTTCATCATAGCTCGAGGCAAAGCAATATTTGAATTTTGACAATAACTTCATCAATTCTGAGGATTCTTCTTGTTTGAGTATAAAATTGGTGGGGCTGTTCCTCACTTATGAGATTGATTTCTTTTAATTCATCCACTTTGACATAACTTCCTCTTTAAATTTTTGTGGAGCAACATTTATCTACTGTTCTTCAGATTTATCCTATTTATCAAGGCAATCCTCCTCCAATTTGTTAGTAACAACTATGCAAAATTTTGAGTCATCAACTTGTCCCACAGTACCATATCCGAGGCCTTCTTACAAATTAGGAGTTTTACTTTTAACATTCCACAATTTTTCAAAAAGTTGTAGCTTATGCTTTGGCATTTTCTTTAGCACATATCCTTGTTGAATTAAGTTTGTACACAAGAAGAAAAGTAACCGAAAGGTAGTTCCATTAATTCATTAGAATCCTCTTCTTAATTTACATGATTTTCAAAATTAGTAGAATAGTAAGCACTGTAAAACTTGATATGCTTTTAACCAATGTTATGGACTTCCATGGCCTCTAAACTCTCAACCTTTTGAGGGGCGATTGGAGTAAGGGACATGTCATTCACATAGTGGTTGATCTGATCGTACCCCGACTCATATTCACTTTTCTCTATATCTTTCAAGGAAATCTTGTACTGAGGTTTCTTTTATTTTATCATCATCATTTCTTCCTCAGAGCTTTCTTCAACGGAACTTTTTTCCATGTTGATGCTGATGGTTAGCCTACTCCATTCAACAATCATGTTGGTTCTTCCATATTGATGCTGATGCTGATGGTTAGCCTACTCCATTCAACAATCAGGTGTATGGGCTGAAAGAACCTCTACCAGATTGTTGCAAAGCAATGGTAGTAGATTGTTCAAGAGGATTTGAATGGCCTATTTGTTTTGATTTTTTTGAATGTTCCACATGATTTTCCTCAATTTCACGAGAAAGACAGCTCTATTTGAAGGTACTTAGTAGGCGGCGTCTTCATGGATGCCAACTTCATGAACTGAAAATGATTGTAAATCTCCTTTGATACAATGTTCTTATCCTTCTTAGAAATACTTGATGCACTAGTGTAACAATGATGGAAATATGTTATTTTTGTGAATCCATGGTCTTCCAAGTAAAGCATTGAAGGAGGTCTCTACATCGATGACATGAAATTTTACAGTTTTTACTAGTTCTCCAGCTTTCATTAACAATACAATCATTCCAAGTGCTCTTTCTCCCTTTTGATCAAATCCTTTTAACATCATTTTGTCAGTTGTAAGCTCTTGAGCCTCAATACCCAAATATGCCAATGTCTGTATACTCATTAATTTAAGTGATGCTCCTAGATCTCCAAAAATCTGGATAACACATATCTACTGATATTAATAGAGATGTAGAGCGGTCAGTTGTTGTTGGTAGTGCCGAGCAGCAAGTCTTCATCAGTGAAGGTTATCCCATGTTTTTCCTTTAATGAAAAACTTCATCCAAGGATGTGCTGAACAACTGAGCTAAGCAAATATGTGAGTCAAGCAAAGCTGTAACCAGAGACACCCACATCTCCTTTGACAAGATTAGAGCATCGTAGATATTCGGTTTGGCCGGCAACCTCCTAAGATGAGCTAGCATGTAATAATCCACTTTATACAATCCTCCATTGTTTGACTTGATTATGTGGTTCTTCCACTTGCTGAGGTGGAGGTAGCTTTTCTCGAGTTACTATTTATTTCCCTTTATCCACTGGAGCTGCCTTGGAGGTATTACGTACCCACTTCTTAGACTTATTTCTATGATTTCTTCTTGTTATTAAGATGTTGTAGATAAAGTTTCCAATGTCCCTTCTTCATCAAGGAGATCCAAAATGATGGTGAGCGATGTACCATGGTACTCGAGATCTGGTTCCTCACTTCAAGTCCTATCATAACCGATGGTGTTGACATCTTCCTCATTCTCGTTAATGGGCTCATCAGACTTTAGTACGATTTGCGGATCAATTTGGAAATCGGGAGAGGGGTTAGATTGAGTAAATTTAATTATGTTATAACTAGAAATAGTTAGATTGTAGCTGAAATCATAATCATTATATTCATAATACACTGATTGGGCAAAAAGATAATCATACATTGTTAGAGGGTTCAAGGATTTTCTTCCATGAATCCGGGACAACCAATCTAACAGAGGTAGCCCCTATCCTACCCCCCAAGCTACCAATCTTCATGACATCATTCTTCTTCTTCTTTGGTTGCAGCGATTTCTCTGGTCAAATATCTAACTTGGGCTGGAAAGGTTGTAGACTAAAAATGACAGCTTGCACTGAAGCGGTCGGAAACTTATCGAGTATCCTCTTGGATGATCTGCTCAAAACGGTGCTCCATTCATATTTCTCTTAATATGGATCTATCAAAGTGATTGACTTGGACAAAATCATATTTATGGAATATTTTTCAGATTATATTTCCTTCTTTAAAACTTCCCTCGAGTCCTTGAACATAAAACAACCCTCTATTGTATGTCCCAACATCCGGTGGTAGAGACAAAAATTGTGATAGTCTCTTGTCAGCTTCTTTTGGATTCTTTGGTTTTGGCAATTTGAATTCGAGCTTCTTCATTATGTTTCTGAACATATTTGGCACTACCTCATCTTTAAAAGAATATACCCTTTCCTTTTGCTCTGAAAGAGTCAAACCCCATATACCCTCTGCTCGGTGCAATCCTCCTTGGTGTGACTTTTGGCTATACTAGCCATACTACTGTGTTTGCTATTGAGCATACTGTGATGATGGATGAGAACTCTGATGAGAATGTCTTGCCTAAATCTTTATCAACTGCATTCCTTTATCAACTGTTGTTATCATTCAGGACTTCTTATCGATCACTTTGGTTGTCCAAGATTTTTTTGACTTTTCATGGGAATCCATATGTTTGACTTCCTCTTATAGAATGTTAGCTTTGATTTGTAGCTTCTCAAAGGACTTGATGGTAAGTCCCACAAGCACAAAGGCTACTCAGCCATGGATGCTTTTGAGTAGATTCTCAATCACATGTTGTTCCTGTAGTTCAGGTTCACATTTCATGCTTAGGTTTTCCCTATATATAGTCTACTAAAGTCTCATTAGGATTATGTATTTCTACTATGATATCTCCATCAAAAATATGTTTATATGCTTCAGAAAATAACCTCAAGTACAACTATTCCAATTCAGCGAATGTCTTAACTGATCCGTTGGGTAGCTCGACATACTAATAAAATGATATTCTTGATAGGCTGCTGACAAACTGTGGAAGAGTAATGTCTCATTACCACTTGTTTTACCACAATTGGCTCGAAAATGTGCTACATGCTTCCAGATAATTTTGGTCCCATCAAACGTACTACAGTTTGGTGACACAAAACCCTTAGGGCAGGGCACGACATCTAACTGCTCCAGGTATGGTCTTCCCTTTCAAATCAATGCACCACCCTTAGATTTGGCTAAGGCCTCTCTAGTGTGTTGTTTGACCAAATGCTTTATATCTTTATTTGTTATTACACTTGTTAAGGAATCCTTCATTTCCTAATCACCTCTGCTGGAGAAGGAAACTTATCTTCTTGCGTTGGTAATATGAACTATCTTTGGCTAGTTCACTTCTCGAGAAGCTAACAGTAGTGATTGATACTGTCCATGAACTGTAGCCATGATGGCCATAGTGGTGGACATCTCTTCCATTCACTTCTCCATCTTGTTGATCTATTCATCTCTTAGAAGAACAACTCCATGCAAATGATCCACGATGTTCCCTCAACAATAGGTTGGGCGTCACACGTAGTTGTAGTGGCTCTAGTCTCGATGACATGAATATCCACATAATCTTCATCAATAGAATCGTTAAAATCAAAATCTTCATCATCCATATCTACTCCATGGGCTTTGGCTAACTTATAAATCTCAACCCTGAGCTTTCAACTTTCTCTTCAATTATTACTTCTTGAACCTTTTTTAGATCTGAAGGACTTTCTTGAACATCCACCACTTGTTCATCAAAATCAGTAGCAATAGCTGCAATGATGTCTGATACATTGAACCTTTGCTTCATTCCACATTCTTGCCCTGTGGGCTCATTGAATCATATTGGTACAACAACCTTGGGTACGCATACCTTTTTCTTCGACGGTGGTGTCTTGAGACTGGGTTTCACAATAGAGGCGTCAGTGTGTCAGAGAGAGACATGCTCCCCGCGGTGCAAACCAAATACAGTAATGGGAAACTTCTTTATTTGCTACTTTCTTGGGGTGCTCTTACGAGCGACAACTAGTGGTATTCTTATCCCTAGACGTGACTTGACCAGTCGACATCCTACAGATCTTGGAGCAGTAGTGGAAACAATATAAGTGCTGACAATAGTAATCAACTCAACTTCCTAGGTGGAATTTGGTAGGAAAGCGAGCTGACAAAAATCATTTGATTTTTTAGACTGTCAGGAAACTCTGACATCTTTCAAAATTTATTTCCTCATCCAAGGAGACACGGCACATCCCATTCACTTAAGCAGCTCAACAACTGAACATCCTTCTTTAACAGCCAACCCCTGAAATACAGTGCGGACTTTAGTGATATGAGTGGGCTTCTACTTATCCTCATCATCATCTTAAAAAATGTTAAGGTAAAAGCAATCTTTTGAATGCTTTCATACCCATTAGTTTTCATTAATTGGTGGAACCTACTCCCTTGCAAAAGCGAAGAGGTTTTAAGTAATCCAGCTTCCTCCTAGTGAGGAAGCTCATAGACAGGTACCTATATAAGAATTTTGGCCTTAGCATCATTCTAACTCCTTTGAATGTGATTTATCCTTTGAGACCGGGTTAATGGTACAAACTCCGAACTTGATCCGATTTTGAAGACTAATAATGGGATGATAAATCCTTCAGTTGTATCTTCAACAATCATAACCCCTTCTCCTGTAACAAAGGAGGGAACAACAAAATTAATAGGTGCTGGGGTAGCAACAGTCTTCACCTTCTTGCAGGAAAGGAAATGTTGAGGACAGTTCAACTTGAATTCCACAGACAGCTCTTGCACTTCTAGAGCAACAACTTTCATTACAAAAAATGGGTCTTTTACATGAATGACTTTTAGCTCATGGAATTTGGCTCCAAGTTTGATGGTGGGAGTGACATTATGAGCATCGCGGCTAGTTGGTAGGTTGCAAAACAAAGTGAACGTCAGGAAAGCCATTGCAACAGCTTCAAAAAGAAAGCTTTAGGGTTAGTTATTTGGCCAATACCTTGTAATTCTAGTGCAAATACTAAAAGTTAACAAAGGTCGATCTGTAGAGTGGGCAAGTTTTTATTTAATTTTTTTAGTTTATGAAGACTTTAAAATTTAGTGAAGTAAATTAATTGTAGAGGAAATTTAATTAATTAAAAGGTTAAATTTAACCACACATGCATAGATTCAATTTAAGTTGGAAAGTAGTAAACCAAATTCTGAAAGATAAGAGGAGGAAAGTAAAGTTGAAGAACCAGTGCGGGACCACCTTCACAGCGTACAATGCCCAGGCAGAACTAGTCTGTCAACACACTTATTGGGGGTTCCACCCCAAACAAAGGCAAATGCCCTAAAGGATTCCCTAACCTTTAAGTTTAAAGGTGACTGAACAGACGATCATAAAGTCTGAAAGAGTTGACCGTACTTACCCAAGAAAGAAATGGGTGAAGCATGTAAATGAAAGAAGGGTAATTTGGTCCATAAGGGGGAATGAACATATAACTGATGTATAAAGAAAAGATTCCCTGATTTAATTGGAGAGAAAAATTTTCCCCAGAGAAGTCGCCAGAAGCTGTTGTCCATTAAAAGTTAGGTGTTATAGGTTGCCGGAATAGATATCCCAATGCCCGTTTTTAATTTAATTTATGTAAAATTTGGAAAAAAGTAGTATTTTAAATTTTAAAAATATAAGATTAAACCAATATCATATAATCAGTAGTTTAAATAAACAATCCTAACACTACAAGCAAAGCATCCAAATTGAACCATCAATTTGGACCTAACCCAACATAAGCCTAACCTAAACCCAAGTATAACCCAACACCCCCAAACCTAATGGACAGAGGAGATTAAGCCAGACAGACCCTTGATGCATAAATCACGGATTGCGTGGCATGCCTTGGTGGAAAGCGCAACAAATGGAAGCGCGTTGTGTCATCTTTCAGAGCTGCATATGATCCAGTCAGCGTCATGTGGATAAATAGAGAACTAGCTAAATTCAATGCCAAATATTTAAAAATTAACATCTTTACTTAAAAAAATCATAAAAATAGAAGAAAAATACCCTCTTGCTTAGTGAACAGAGGATAATAAGGTGGACCAAAAATAAAAATTATTTGATATGATTTTTAATTAATTAAATACCCTCAGTGGTATTTCAATTCTCTATGTCTAAATATGGCTTAATAAGGCTTGAAATTTATAAGGTTTATTCCTCTTCATGAAGGGGACGTTCTTTGATTTTTCCAAGGTCAGATTACATCTCTATGCTTCTAGCCCTAAGTTTCAAGCTATGGTGGTTATTTTGGCTTATTTTAATTATATAAATCAAAATATCATTTGAAAAATTATGAGAATAATTTTAGTATGTTTCTTGTGGTCGGAGAAGTCTAGGAAAAATAATATGATGTTTTAAATTATTTTGTATATTTCTATGTTTAATCAAAAGTATACACCTTGTGTTAATTTATGTAAATGATGTATTTATTAAAAATTGACAAAATTAATTCCACATTGTGCATAAAAATCATATTTACTTATTGTAAACATTTAAAAATTGGTTGGACTAGTTTAAGCACTAAAAATGTCTTTTAAAGAAACTTCGTATTTTTGTACAAAAATAATTATAATAAATAAATAAGCTTAGAAAAATCAGGAAAAATAGTTTTATGATTTCCTTGTGATTAGGGTCATTTAATAAAAATAAAATCTATTTTTATGAAAATATGTCATTTTTAAAGTGTATTTTGAATTAAAAATAATTAAAATAATAAAAAATTTCAAAAATACAAAAAAATAGTTCAAAATGTGTACATGTTTTCCGTGATCACTTACAATTCATTAGGGTATTTTTCCTAATTTTTCAATGATAAAAATAAATTTTAAAAGCTTAAAAGTAAAATTTCCTTATTTTCTCATTAAAATAATTATAATAAATAGATTAAAAACTATAAAAATACAAATTTTGATTCTAAGAGTTTTTTGAACTCAAAGAAGTTTAATAAAAATATAAAAATAATTTTGGTAATTAAAACATTATTTTATATTTAGTTAAATCATTGAAACTGATCTAAAATTAAATAGTAATAATAAAGATTTAATTCAAAAAATATCATGAATTTTTGCCTGAGTATTTCTCTTACCTAAGGAAACCTCTAAAATTTTTCTCATAAATAAAAACTTTATTTTGGATAGTTCAATAAATCAATTTTGAAAACCCTAATTCCTGAATTTAAATAATTATTTAAATAAAATTAAATTAAAAAAAAACACAAAAAAATCACATTATTCTCCTCTGATGTTTCAATTAACTCATCGATATGCCACTTTGAATGCTCAAGTCATTTGAGTTATGTTTAATGAGTTATGACGTAAAGTACCCTAAGGACAAAATACTCATTTTAGATTTTGGTTCTTAATCAAAATTTAGAATTAACCAAGAGAAAATGGGAAATTTTCATCTTCATTAACATGTTTGGATGATTGAAATACAATAGATTTAAAAGTAGGAACTCACTCACCACCATTCCACAATATCAACAAAATCGTAATTCTCCTAATCTTTGTGACTTGGAAGTCAACTAAGATCAAATGATTCTTAAGTGATGGGCTTAAGATAGAAAGATGATAATTTCGTTTTCTTAAGCCCAAAGTTGAGGATGATGTGATCATTTAATAAGAATACATATCACTTAAAT
>JXCR01015317.1:5060-16852 GCA_002079205.1 Phalaenopsis hybrid cultivar
AACACTATAATAATAGAACAATAATACAAAACACCACAAAAACACCTAAAAAATACCATTATAACACTTTCATATTAAATACACTAACAGTATGATACAACAAAAAAATTACATAATACATGTAAATACAACACAACTCTAATATCACAGCTCAATAACACATAAATACAACAAAATTTTAACTGCTCCAATTTTCCAAAAGAAAAAAAAATGATCTAATAAGATTAATGACTTACCTGTACAGGGTTGAGCCTCTTAAAAGCTTGACAAATCTATGACGAGCTCCATCTCACATTTGTGGGCCACCTCAACATATGAGGTATGGTCTCAGGTGCAGCAAGAGTGACCAAAGATGTGTGTTTATAAAAATAGAGTTGTGTAAAAGATAAGTCATAATCTGCATTGAGAAAAAAAGTAAGTTTTATAAGGTATATAAGACACTAACTATTAGGAGAAAATCAAATCCATTGATATATCACAATGGAAGATTCCACCTTATTTTAATGGCTACGGTATTCATTTGATCAATGAGAAAATCACATACTGTAGCAGAACAATTAAAGGAGGAGAAAGACTGTACATTCTCACCAAAGGTGAAAAGTCCTTTGGGCACATCAAAATTGCTAGAAGAAAAAAAAAATTTGATAACAAAAACTTCAAAAATAATTTATCAAAGGGAGTATAACACTTCAGTTGAAACCTTCACTAGGTCATTCTTTATTTTTTTTGAAATCCACACCACAAGAAAGAACTTTATTCCAATTTGCTACTTCTCCTATGTTGGGCATGCCTATCGGCCGGGCAACTTCATCAGGGTCTAATCTTAGCTCTTTCCCACTCATTATGAATTTCATTTGTTCATAATCCCAACATTTCAATATATACAGTGTGAGGACATTGTCTTGAGGATACAGAGGGAGATCAAAAAACTAATCTACATTCAATGCTTCTAATTTATTCCTAGTCTCCTCAAATATGGTAGACCTATCCTTATCAAGAACATATTTTACTACAGATGAACGACATCTACAATTGAAGGAAGTTGGATTCATAAGTCTACAAAGAAAAAGATAATGAAAAAAAAGGCATTTTGTTTTTTATAATTGTCTATAATAACATCACTCCAGTACATCAAAAACATGAATAAAATAACAAAATATCACAATATCAACACAATAACAGAATACTAACAAAATCACACCTAAATAAAGTCTAAGAAATGCCATAATAACACCCTTAAAATACCTCAATAACACCATAATAAGACCAAAATAATACCACTTACACTCCTAAAAAACACCACAATCCTACCCCAATAACCCAAAAATATTACAATTTTAATAATAACTAAATAAGACTACAATCCAACCACAATAAATCCACAACATCGCCTATAAAACAATCTAATAATTCATAAATAACACAATAATAATAACATAATAACACCACAATAACACCATAATCCTACCTTTATAACACCACAACCCCACCTCAATAAACCCTAAATATTACACCTTCAATAACACATAAATAAACCACAAAACACCAGAAAAATTATACGAGCCATCTTAAATAACACCACAATAACAACAGAATAACATCACAATACCACAACAATAACACCAAATTTCCCACCACAAATAAACCACATTAACACCACAACAACACAAAAATAACCTAGAATAACACCTAAAAAATACCACAATAACCCCATAATAAAACCATAATAACACCACAAGCAAGCTAAAATACTTAGCTTTAATAAGACATAAATAACACCAGATTATTTCACAACAAAACCTCAATAAAATTGAAACAAATCTCTCTAACAACACAAGAATAACACTGCAAGTGTAACAATAGAAAAACACCAGAACAACACCACAATCCATTCTTAGTAAAATCAAAATAACTCCATAATATAACCGTTATAACACCACAATCCCTTCTCAATAAAACTGAAACATTAATTTGATATTTTTTTGGTGTTATTTCAGAGTTATTTTGGTGTTATTTTAGTATTATGTTGGTGTGTTTTTGGTGCTAATCGTGTTATTTAGCTGTTATTTTGGTGTTATTATTGTGTGATTTTGGGTGTTATTTTGATCTTACTTCGATGTTATTTTGTGTTACTTCGATGTTGTTTTGATGTTATTATGATATTATTATGATGTTATTAAGTTGTTATTATGATGTTATTGTGGTCTTATTAAAGTGTTATTTAGCTGTTATTGTGGTGGTATTGTGTTGTGATTATGATGTTATTTTGTATTATTATGGTGTTATCATGGTGTTATTTCAGGTTATTTTTTGTGTTATTTTGCTATTATGTTAGTTGTATTGTGGTGATAGTGCAATGTCATTTAACTGTGTTATTGTTGTGCAATTTTGGGGTTATTTTTATATTATTTCGGTGTTATTTTTTTCACTATTTTGATATTATCTTGGTATTATTGTGATGTTATTTAACTGATACTATGATGTTATTGTTGTTTGATTTTGGTCTTATTTTGATGTTACGATGGATCATTTGAATAATGCACAAAATATTATGTGATGCAATGTTTTTCTCGGTTACAATAAAGTTTTGAATGCAAGTACAACGACAAACAAAATTACTTGGATGACTTCTGATGATTCTTAGGCTCTTTGGTGCCCTTCTTCATACGGTTTTTTTGGCTTTCTTCTTCTTACGCTCTTTTATTTCCATCTTCTTAGGCTCTTCGAACTCCATCTCCTTAGGCTCTTCGAACTCCTCATAGGCTTTTGGGTTCCTTTCTTCTCTTCCAGTATTGTATATTAGCTTGCTTCCAAAGATGACAAGAACTGCATGAGTTCACACTTTAAATCCTAAATCCTCACGCAAAGTTTCTATCGAAAAAACCTTAATATCACAAGAATTACGTGGCAGTAAAGAGGAACTTCCAATATATCTTGATAGACGAACGACAATGTGAACCCTAGCTAATGGAGTCACGCAATGAGAAACCTAACTGATGACGAATAACAAAAATAGAGAGTAAAGAACCACACAACTGAGTTTTGTTTTTCGGCGCAATGATCCTGACGTTATGATTCAACACATTTTATTTTCAAAGCAACCAACTAATTCAGATCAGATCGCCCAATAATAAGAAAATATTTAAATTTTTTTATTGGGACTGAAATTTACAGGTGGCAATTAAGGGTGTAAACGAGCCGAACACGAGCGATCCATGCTCAGGTTGTGTTCAGCTCGTTTAAATTTCGAGCTAAAAAAGTGTGTTCGTGTTCGACTCGTTTGTTTAACGAGCCGAACACGAGCTGTTCACGAACAAAGAGTCTTTTTGACAACCATAATCATGTAGTCATAAGACGATAAAGGTTTGAACAAGATTTAAAAATTATTATTTATATTAAAACATCATTTGAATCTAATTTAATAATTTTTATTTTATTTTCTTAATTATTATTTTAATTGATTATAAATCTTTGTAGCTTGTAGTCAATTAGATTTTTTTAAAACACAACTTATATGTATATAAACTTGATGAATAGTATTTTGAAAACGAGCCAAATACGAACAAAAATGTGTGTTCAAACACACCAAATACATATTTTTGTTCCTCTTCAACTGGTTAATCGAAAACGGGCTTCTTAAGCCGCCTCGAGAACAACGTGGCAATATTTAAATATCCGGTAGCCTTGCGTCCGGACAGTTGCCGCTGTCTACTCGGTGCACGATCATCGAAGGGATAATCTTTTTCCCTCATCGGAGTGATCTCCATCCTCTCCAACATGGATCTCAGGGAATCGATCGTCCACCAAACGAGCTTCTCTCTGCAGCTCGCGCAGCTCGTCGGCTCCTCCCTCGCAAGCGACTCTAACCTCGTCTTTTCGCCAATCTCGATCCACACTGCCCTCGCTCTCGTCGCCGCAGGATCGAGTGGCGAAACCCAGAAGCAGATCCTCTCCGTGCTTAGGTCGGGCTCTGCCGGCGATCTAAGCGCTCTCTCCTCCCAGATCGCCGAAGTCGTCCTAAAGGACGGGTTTCCTTTGGGCGGGCCCAGACTGGCATTCGCTAATGGCGTCTGGGTCGATGCATCGCTTTCGCTCAAATCAACTTTCAAGGAGGTAGTTACATCTGCTTACAAGGCTGAGACCAAAGCTCTCGATTTCCAGGCGAAGGTTGGTTGATGTTGAAATTGAGCTGCAAATACCATTTACCGAAGTATAACAGTAGCTTAAAAAAGAATACATGCAACTGTAAGATGAAATATATTAAATGCTCTAATAACTTCTCTGCCTTGATGAATACATTGGTACTGCATATAAGTTTTTGATGAGGTGAGTCTGTCATAGAACGTTTGGTAGTTATTTCATTACGTGGTTATAGCAAGGATAGGGTGACCATAGGCCCATGCGGAGGTTACATATAGGTGTATTCTATCTGGCCCTCCTACAGTGAGTGTACCTTGAGTTTGTTCCGCAGCTTGCTGAATTTTGAGATGGATAGACTATTGGTAAAGATGTCTGAGAGCTAGTTTTCCACGGCTAGGAGTATAATTTATAGTTTTTGTTGGCGACGTGGTCCCAATTTGGTGAGTTTTTGAAAGATCAGGTTGTTGGTGATGGCTATGGTGGAGGTGTTGCTGCAGAGGAGTTGTGTCGATCGACCGAAGGAGTGCTCAAGTTCTTGGAGAAGACGACGGAGCCTGACTAATTCTATTGTGGCATCTATGAGGGTGATACCTTACTTCCGTGGACATCAAGTTATCGTTGTCTATTTTTGAACTCTCCATATGATTGGTGTGGAGCCTAGCAGGAAGTAGTAACTTGTTATTGATATCTTGTCCAAGTCATTGCTAGCCCAGTTGGCATCTGAATAAGCTGTCAAGGTGAGTTCTCCAGGGGTGATGGAGAGGCTGTGCTTAATGGTGGAGTTAAAGCGTCTAAGTACCATTTTTATCATTTGATAGTTTTGATCGAGAGGGGATTGCATATGCTTTCAGATTTGGTTATTGTGAAAGCTACGCCCGAACTGGTGAGTGTTAGGTATTGTAGGAATCCAACAATTTCTCTATATAGTTTGACATCTGAGAATGCTTGATATTAACTGTTGGAAGCTCGTTGAGCGTTGGTGTGGAGACTAGCTTGCAATTTTGCATTCCTATATTGTGAAGATAGTCTAGGTTGTAGTTTTGCTAGTTTAGGAAGTATCTCTGAGGTTTATGTTAGAATTAAATGACCATAAACGTGGGTATGGGGCCTAATTATTTGAGGTTGAATCTGGTATAAAGGTTTTGAATAAGTTGCTAGATAGAGTTGGGATTATCTCTTGTACTCGGGATTTCATCTGCATAGATTAGCAGGTAGATGCCATCCGTGGGCATTTTGTAAAGTAGAGAGATGGGTCTACTGAGCTTTAAACAAAATCTTGTTCTTTGAGATAGTCGAATAATGTTGAAACCATTATCTTGGATTTTATTTGAGCCCATAGATGGTCTTTCTTAGATCGCAAACATAGTTAGGATGCTTAATGGTGGATTTAAGGTATCTAAGTACCTTTTTCTCACTTGATAGTTTTGATTTAAAGGGGATTGCATATGCTCACAGATCTTGTTAATGTGAAAGCTACGTTCGATTTGGTGAGTGTTAGGTATTGTAGAGATTCAACAATTTATCTATATAGTTTGACATCTGAGAAGGTTGGATGGTATCTGTTGGAAGCTTGTTGAGTGTTGGTCTGGAGACTGGTATGCAATTTTGCATTCCTATATTGTGAAGATAGTCTAGGATGTAGTTTTGCTTGTGTAGAGAGTATCTCTGAGGTGTGTGTTAGAATTGAATGCCCATAAACGTGGGTATGGGGCCTAATTCTTTGAGGTTGAATCTGGTATAAAGGTTTTGAATAAGTTGCTAGATGGAGTTGGGATTATCTCTTGTACTTAAGGTGTCATCTACATAGATTATCAGGTAGATGCCGTGAGTGGCCGTTTTGTGTAGTAGAGAGATGAGTCTATTGAACTTATAGCAAAACCTTGTTCTCTAAGATAGCCGAAGATTGTAGAAGCCATTATATTGGATCTTATTTAACCCCATAAAAGTTCACTGGATCTTATTTCTTATATCGCAGGCATAGTTAGGATACTGGAAATCATTGAATCCAGCAGGTTGAAACATGCATACCATGCCTTCCAATGTGCCATAAAAAAGCATTGGAGATGTCTAGTTGAGTCACTGGAGATTCATGATTGAGGGCAAATGGTAAGAGAGATCAGATTGTTGGTAGTGGCCATTGGACTGAATGTCTCCTCATAATTGATCCTATATTCATTGGTGTTACCCTATGCTACTAATGGGCTTTGTGACGAGCAATGGGTTCTTGTGGATGAAGCTTTGTTTTAAATATCGCCCTTTTTTCGATGAGCTATAAATTATACATTGCTTGGGTATAATTTGTCGGATCAGGTGGGATGTGTAGGTGTTTGGTGAGGTTGAGGAGAGTTTGGGGTTTCAAGTTTGCAGTTTTAGATCTTGTAACCATAGAATGAGGAGGATGAGATGGGGAGACGTGATGTTGCATTATTGTTGGTGGATCTATGATGTTTGTTGTACTGATAGATTTGGTGAGAGTAGATGATGTGGTGATGGTAGAGGAATTGGAGTTGATTGATTTAGTAGGGTTGGATATGGAGGATGGTACTAGAATCAGTGGAGGAATGGTAGATACTAGTTTTGTCTTAGTGACTAATTGATATGAAACATAGGGAAAGTGGTTTTCATTGAATGGTACATGTTTTGATATTATCAGTTTGTTTGTGAAACCTCAAACATAGGGAAAGTGGGTTTTGCCATGGGAAGCATGTGCAACCAAAGATTTTGAAGTGATTATATGTGGGTTTGGATTTATGTAGCATGAAGTATGGAGTGTTCATACCAATAGCTTTGTTAGATAATATGTCGATAATGTAAACTGCAGTGTGTAATGGATAGATCTATAGGAATTGTGAAACTTGTCCTATTGTTAGAATGGTATGGGTAGTTTAGCACGTCGTGGTGTTTGCGTTCAACCACCCCATTTTGCACAAGTGTATAGGGACAACTGATGTGGTGTATTCTGCCGTTTGATTGAGGGTATGTTTTGAACTCATTTTATTTATATTCTCATCTTCCATTGGTTCTTAGAGTTTTGATGATGGTATTGAATTGATTTGTAATTGGCTTGTGAAGGGGAATGATCTTATTGAGTCTCTGTTTTGGAAGTTATATGAAAATAGCCAACTATATATGGAATAATTATCAGTAAATAGAACATAGTATTTATAGTCATTTGGGAATGAAATTATGGCTAGACCCCCATATATCAGAGTTTACTAGGTGGAATGATTGTTTGGATCTAGTAGTTGATGTAGGAAAATGTAGGTTATGGCTTTTAGAAGCCTTGCAAGCTTTCCAAAAACTAAAATAAACTAGAATATTTAAATTGGGATTCTGTTGGGATATGGTTGAGACTTCTGCTTATTGGGGATGTCTTGGCCTATGATGCAATTGATTGATTGGGATTGCAATGGAGTGGAGAGCTTGGATCCGTGAAATGGAGTAGAGTCCTTTGTTGTTGGACTCTTTACGGATTGTTTGATTCAATCCTTAATTTGAAAACCATCAACATCAAAATGAATTGAGCAATTTTTGTCATGTGTGAGTGTATACTAAGAAAAGATTGTGTGATATGGAGGGATCATGAAGTAATTTGAAGAGAGTGAGCTTACATGTTAGAGTGGGTAGTATACCATGACGTGTGAGAAATATCTATGTGAGAAATGGGGAGAGGATTTCCATCTTCAATAATAACTTGTTCTGGTCCAGTATAGTTTGTTGGCTGTTACAACTGAGAGTAGTCAATGGTGAGGTGTAAGGAGGTTCCACTATCTAGAATCAAGTTTGCTGAATTGTGGGAAGAGTTGGCTACCAATGCTAGGGTGATGTTAGGTGTTGTTGTGGTGTATGACATATTCGCTTTGTGCCAACATATGAATGCTGAGTAACCTTTCTTACCACAAATTTGGCAGGTTAGTAGGGATTTGATTTGTTGGTCACTGCTTATGGTTCTGGAGGTACGCTAAGATTGAGGTGAATGTCAGCCACGACCTTTTGCTTGTTCCAGAGTTGCGCCTCTGTAGGGTAGTAAAGCCATGGATGAGATTGTCTGTTACTTATTATTGTCGGCTTAGCTGTTTATCTCATCACTACAGAGAAATAAGTAGATATCATCTAGTTGAATGGGTTCTAGTTTTGTTCTGATTGCAGTCTTGAACGATTGGAATGTTGCTGGAAGACAGTCGAGTATGTAGTTGTGTCCAGTTTGCATTCTGCAACTGTTAGTTGATCTACTAGGAACTTGATATGAGTAAGATGTTGAACCATTGTATCATTCTTCATCATAACATGATAAAGTTCATCCTTGAGTTGAATCACTTTAGATTTGTTAGTAGATTATAATCTCTTGGTGAGTGTTTGAACATGAGGTAGTATGATATGAGATATAGTTGAGTATGTGGCTGTTAATAGATTTTGGTCTATGACTTCTCATAAGATTTGATCTAGGTTGGGAGAAGGGCTTGCTATGGGGCTTATGAGAAATTGAGGGCAGGTTGAGGTTCCCTTAAAAAACCCTTTAAAGCCATTAGGAGTGAACAATTTGAGTATTTGAGAACTCCTAATGGGGTAATTATTAGTTTTGAGAGCTGTATCTTCTAGAGATTTAATGTTGGTCATAAGAAATTTCTGGGAGGGAGGGATAGAAGTGGTGGTTGTTTGCCGTAAGAGGGTAGATTCACCTTGATATGATTGAGAGGTTGTATCCATTAAGTAAGAAAAGAGATGACACTTAAACAATTATTGCTTGGAGATGAGGAAGAATTTTGATTTTACTGGCATTGATACTATGTTGAAATTGAGCTGCAAACATTATTATTAGCATTATAACAATAACAATAGAATACATGTCTATAAGATAAAACAACAACAAAGCCTTAATCCCACTACGTGGGTCAGCTACATGAATCATTTTTCTCCATTGCATCCTATTTAGATGAAATGTATTAAATGTTGTAATATGCTTCTCTGTCTTTATGAATATATAGGTATTGTGTATATAGTGTTTGATGAGATAGGAGTGTTTGATATAATGTGTGGTAGTGATTTGATCAGGTGGTTATAGCAAAGATGGGGAGACTTAGAGCCATGTGGAGGTTACAAATAGGTGTCTTCGGTTAGTTGATATTGGTTTTAATTCCATGAATGTATATTTCATCGATCTTTAATATATATGCCAATTTGGAATGGTAGGTGTCGATTACTAATTAGCTAGGGAATGTCAATGATCTGTTATCTTGAGTTATTTGTTAATAAGCATAAATTTTGTAGTTATCTTTTTCTCTATCTGAATTATTTTTACAATCTTAATATTTCTTATTTTTATTTCTTTTGTTTGCTATCTGATTCATTCATGTTCGTTAAAAAAGACTATCATTTATGTACAATTATTACCTCATTATATTTACTCAAATGTGTATGATCATTAATAGTAGAAGAAAACATGCGGTAGTGTCCTTCCCTCATTGGCTTGCAGGCCTGAGGGTGTATGAAGTAAAAAATGAAGAATATTCCCAATGATTGGTGTGCTATGAGCAACTTTATTTGTCTAAGAAATTGTATCTTAAATATTTTAGTTAAGTCTATCAGATGCCCTATCTTCTTTAATTATACGAGAATCGACATAAAATAATTGATACAATATTGTCCATAAAAACAATCAAATCAATTGATTTATATAGTGGATTTTCAATGTTGTACTACGTGTTGCTTGTGGTTTTAAATGTTTTGTGGCCTTCTTTATTGGATTCTTTTTTTATTTTTTTTGTGGTGTCCATTATGTTAATTCTTTGACCCTATAATCGAACATGTAGTGTTTGAGCTTAGTTGGTCAGTGCTAGGGTTGGAGCTTTGTATTATATGAAAAATGTGGGAAAGTTTAGGATGAATTGTGAAAAAACTAATAGTAAGGAAAACTTCATTATGTACAAGAGTTAGGCTTGCATTTTTTTGTTGCATAGAATTTTGTTTTTTGCACTAAAAAAATGAAGATTGTTTAAGATGAGTGGTAATGATTTGGACAAAAGACATCATATATGTTCACTAGAATTGATGTGTTTATGGTTATGTACAATGTACTTTTAAGATGGCTCTTAAGGTTTGAAATTGCACAAGCGAATATTGAGCTATTTTATTTTTGTGGGGCAAGTTGTTAGTTTGCTGGTGTTTTGAGGCCAAAGCCTCCAAATGAAATTAGTAAATTAATGGAAAGTATAAAAAACTAAGTAACATGCTAACTCCAAAATAAGGTGAAGCAAGATCATAAAAAATTATTGAAGCACTAAATAATAAATCATAAATCTGAATTCTACGATAAATAGGAACACAAGCAATAAATGTAGGATAAGCAAGACCACACTTCCATCACTTAGTGGGTCTTTAATAGAATCATCTTTGACCTTAATTGATTTATCCCATCTCTCATTCTCGGTTGTGTTAATATCATTCCAATTTTCGTCATCTTCAATATCGATCATGATCTTCATTAATCAATAAAGTTTACTTAGAATATTATTTAAATCAGCGATTATATTAATGATTATTTTTTCTATTTATATTGTTTATACTAATACCTNTAATTTTCGTCATCTTCAATATCGATCATGATCTTCATTAATCAATAAAGTTTAGTTAGAATATTATTTAAATCAGCGATTATATTAATGATTATTTTTTCTATTTATATTGTTTATACTAATACCTTCTATTACTCTATTATTGATTTGTGCTAAACTTGTACCTCCAAAAGAAGGTTAATTTTGAGATCTTCCTCTCATAAGTGTGATGGTGTAACTTTATTTTAATTCTCCACATTCTATTCTTCACCCAATGACACATTATTTCTAAGAGATTTCATCATCTCGCTCTCTCTCTCTCTCTCTCTCTCTCTCTCTCTCTCTATATATATATATATATATATTTTTTTTTTTTTTGAAATCGATAAACACAACTATAAAACTACTAAATTAAATTCAATGCAGTAGAAAATAATATTCAACATTTCTAAAAACCATGCAGATGCAGGTAAGAATACATTTGTAAATACTAATCATGAAATTTTGTTCGAGTTGGTTACCTCATTGTTGTTTGGAACTGAAGAAGCAGCTGAGGGTGAAATCTCACGAATGGGTTTCATTTCCTGCTTCTTCTTCTCCTTGAGAATGACCTGTCTTGGCATGACGTCGATGAGGAAGTTCTCGCCGTTCCAGATAGGGGCGGTGACCTTCAACACCTGGAAGATTACGTGCATTTGATAGGAGAGGAAGATGGGGACGGTTAGAGCCNATCCTTGAGAATGACCTGTCTTGGCATGACATCGATGAGGAAGTTCCCGCCGTTCCAGACGGGGGCGGTGACCTTCAACACCTGGAAGATTACGTGCATTTGATAGGAGAGGAAGATGGGGACGGTTAGAGCCATCGTCGCAACGGTGAAGACGGCTTGGAGCATGATATACATGATCGGATGGTTGTTGTCGCCGAGCATTCCGCTCAGCCGCCACCAGATGTTGTCCGCCTTCTGTGTCTTCTTGGACAGCTCCCTGTAAGAAGTCATGACTTGGGGTCTTGCAGGAGTCGCTGGCGGCGGAGGACATTGACGATGAGAAAATAAAGCAGTTGCCAGAGAGTGTAAGCAACCAGAGGAACAAGGAATAG